>JAPYZM010007820.1:0-10845 GCA_030522845.1 Psyttalia concolor | reverse complement strand
ACAAATCTTTTAGTCAGCTTATTACTCAAATTTTTCATTCGGAAGCATACTACCAATGGAATTGGTAGAAACTAAAATTGAAAAGGGAAATTTGAAGAACACTCATGAGTTAACTGTCAAATGGCTACCGTCATACTGCTTGTTTTGTAAAAGTTGACCACCGAGTGGGCGAAATTGACCATGGCCACATACACACAAGGTGCTCAAACTTTGTATTTTTACGTTTCAGACTATTTTACATCATTTCCACGCAAAATTGGAAAATCGCAAAATCCGACGATTTCAAAGCTTCCTGTTCGGAAGCAAAAAAGGAGGGAGAAACATAAGAAAATAATTATAATAATCACATCTCAAGGGATATAATCAGGGGGTGTTATAATGAGGGTGTAAACATAAGGGCGAAATCAGAAATTTTTGGAATACAATAGAAAATGATTAAATTAATTGATCCATTTCGGTTTCTCATAAGTTCCTCACACTTCCGATAGCCCCCCCCCCCCTCAACCCACTCACCAACTCACCCCTACAATCTGTTTGAATTCTAGCCATACAGTTTTAAATTCGTAAATGAATGAAACGTGATATTAAAAAATGATGTAATGGAATTCATATAGGCAATTCTAGTCATCATTTATACGAATACCGCAATAGTCTAGTGGTTAGGGCGTAGGATTAGTATGCGTAGGGTTATAGACTCGATCCCCGGTTCCGGCGAATATTTTAAGTTAGCAAAATCGGTTTGTCAGGCATGTCGGCGTTGGGGGTAAGTAATTAGTGAAGAATCAATCGAAAAAAACAATGGCGAAAACATTAATTTTATTTTTTTTATTATTTACTAATAAAAGTACGTAGCTTGGCTGCCATGGTTCGGCCAAGCATCCGATATTTATTTATCTATTTTTGTTCAATTATTTTGTCATGTCTACTAACGTCAATCGGTATCCTTTTTATGCCGCTTGATTAATTAATCAATTATAATTAAAAGTTGTTGGGTCGAATGACAAACCCAGGTTTGGCCGAAGTTCAGGGAACGAGGCTTGGCCATAATTCGGCGCCAGGCCTGGGCCCCATGTTATCATCGCAGGCTTCTACCAGGCCTGGCGCGGTCTTGGCATGGCAACGGGCCCCGAACCACGGCGACCCGGCCGCCGAGCTTGAACCAAGCACGACCCAATCGTTTTTTCCTTCCTGGGTAATGGCAGTAAATGAGTTAGGAGCCTTAGGATAAAACAAATTGAGTTGAGATACTCTTCTACTGTGCGATTTTTTTAATAAACAAACCAGATATTCTAGTGACGTTTAGTATATCAAATAATGATTTCGTTTGTTCAATGGAGATTTTCTAAAATGAAATTGGAGAGTTTTGCATTTGAATATTAGACGTCATGAGATAATAATGGGATAATGGTTCTGCGCGCAACTGTAGGAAAGACTATGGTTTCTGAGAAAATTACTGTTTTAGTAGAATGTTTGAAACGAAGGATTAAAGGCTTGCTTACATTCGTCGATAATCATTGTATCGAATAAAATTGCAAAGTTATATATTTGAAGATGTATTCTAATAAGAGACAATTAATTCAACGAAAACAAAATTTTTCACCGTTGCAAATTTCAGATTTACAAGAAAGTTAGTTCGGAATTTTATTTCGCAACGAAACTTATCTAAATTAAATAGCTACATTTTGCCTGATGAGTTCATCCACTTGACGTAAACGTTACTATTAAAGTCATAAAATATTTCATTAAATTCTGCAATAAGTCTTCCTCACCCCTGCCTGGTCCTGGTAATTCATCTCCGTTCATAAATCTGAATGCTTGTAATTCTTAAAAAATTATGAAACACAGAATGGTTTCATGTCTCTCTGTGACACGTCTGGACCATTAAACTATCTCGGGTATATACTTTCAGTGTTGATAGTAGTACGTGTAGCACTGCAGTAAGACCGGGTACAAGCCTTGTACTTTGTCTTGCTGGCGCAGTATGAAGCAGGAAGCAAGAAGTGATTCTGTGAAATGAGTAAAACACTTCGCTAAAGCGTTGGAGATATAGAAGAGGCTGAGAAGACCCTGACTGTAGAAAATACTATAGGAATTCTCAGAGAAAGAAGTTGAAATTTTTTAAAATAAAACCAATGTATGCCCAAATAGGAACAAGTGTTCTATAGTTGAGAAAATTTCAGGTGGATGCTGTATTTAAGACTAGAATGGGCAAATTCAATTTTTTTTAACTAATGTAATTTCGAGGCCAAAAATTCTGTACTCTTCCGATTTCATTGAACGTTGTTTTCTCAAATGGAGACGATTGTTAAGTTGAGATCGACCAAGGAACACTTTTCACTCCGACTGTTCAACAGATTAAGCCGAGCTCGGGAATTCTTCCGTTATTTGTGACTTTGTGCTGATTATTGAATAAAACAATAAGAACAAATCCATCTTGTCCTATCGTAGGAGTTGAAAAATAGATAATTGGTCCTAGGATCTTTGTATTCATTGTCTTGGAAGTGAAATATTCAGCCAATTAATTTCCGATCAACTTTTGCCACGAAAACCCCGATTCGAATTATTCGTAACCGCATCTTATAGCAAGTTTCAACACGAGCTAGTTATCTTGATTATTATTTTTTTTAACTTTTTTAAGTTCTTTCGCTTATCTGGTTTCGTATGGCAATACCCGAACCTCATAATGTAAGAATCCAGTGGCATATTAATTATTTGGACATATATAAATTTATTGCGTCAAGAAATCCTTTATTTACTAATAGGAAATGAGAGAATGACTGTAACTACATAGAACCCGACGTTAGCTAGGGATAAGTAACTTTCATATTGAATGAACACTAAATTTATACAAAGAAAAACTGCTAGATATTTCTAAAATATAACCATCGTTTCCTCTCGACTGCAGAGAATTCGAAAAACAACAAGTTGAGGGGAGTCTCCCAATACCTTGTGTGACTGTTTCTTTTTATTCGGCCCTCAACGGGTCTCGTAAATATCTTTTTGATACGTTTAAATGTGATTTCACTCCCAAACTAATCCGACCTTGTCTTTGATGACATCTATCGATCGCGAACAATTGCATCCTGATCGCACTCAGCGTTCGCCTGGGAGCGTAAACGGAAGAAATTTAAAGATCAAAATTTCATTATTTAATAAAAAAAACTCACAAAGGGGTGGTGCGATTTCACTCCCAAAGAACTGCGATCTACTCCTTACAAAACATCAGGGAGGGCTCCAAAGTCATGAAATATCGACATGTCATGATATTATGAATTTCGATTTTCGGAGTGAAACCAATAACTTCCTAACTTCGGAAAGTTAATAATAACTTCATTTCTTTCTTTCAAACTCTTGCTTACTCGTGATAAATATGATGGTACAGTAGATGCATTGAATAAAATTCAATAAAAAAATTATTTATTCGAGTATAAATTTAGCAGAAAGATTCTTTCTTTCGTCAACATTTTAATAAAATTCATTTAGTGGACAATAATAAACATGAACATCTCCATTTTACTTTATCATGATGATTTGTCCTTATTTTACTTTGATTTTTTCTTCGCAGCGAGCGTCAGTGACATTCCTCAGTTGTTTGATAATTTAAGACAAGATTGTAATGCAATTGAAAGAAGTGTACTTTATGCTAGTGGAAACCCAGTAACCTTTAATTCTTCCCGATACACCGAGTGGTTCGCATACCTTTGGGCGCTTCTAACCCTAAGGTAATGTATTACACACTTGTATAGTATGCCAGCATGTTAGTAATAATAGGCGAATAAAGAGTACTCGACTCTTAAGGTCACTTGTTTCTCTGCTATCTCTTGTTTTGCAAAGTTTGAATCAGTCACGCGCATTCGACGCATACGTACTATACCTCAGTGCAAGCTTGGTACTCCAAGCTTGCACTCAGGACCTTGAACCAATCTTGAATCTGTGGCGATAACTAGGTAAAACCAAGCTTGCTGGTACGCTGGGAATCAAAGGTTGAACACGGAGCTAGTTCCCATCATGGCCCAAGCTTGGCAATCCAAGCTTGCCCTCAGGGCCTTAAACCAAACTTGAATCTGTGGTGATATCTAGGTAGAACCAAGCTTGCTCATATCCTGGAAATCAAAGCTTGGACACCGATATACTTCCAATCATGGTCCAAGCTTGGTACTCCAAGCTTGAACTCAGGGGCTTGAACCAAGCTTGAACCTGTGATAATACCTAGGTAAAACCGAGTGTGCTGATATCCTAGGAATCAAAACCACCCATTGGTCACGCCAAGCTAGCCGCAATCTTGGTCCAAGCTTGGTATTCCAATGCCAATTGCAATTAGGAGTAAAAAATAAAAATAATAGGGATGGGGGCGAGTTTTTTTTTGATTGACTTTTCAGCGTAAATCAAATTAATAAAGAATTACGGTTTCAGATTGAACAAAAGGAGAGGGAACTATAACAATATAATTGTACTGATTACATCTTAAGGGATGAATCAGGGGGTGGAATAACGAGGGCGTGAACCCAAGGATGAAATTATAAATTTTTAGAAAGAGAACATGATAAAATTAATTTGTCCATTCCCCCCCCCCTTCCCCTCCCCCCCCCCCCCCCCCCCCCCCCCCCCTCTTCCTCACCCTTTCACCAGCTCACCCTTACACCAACTTACCTTAGAATCCACCGTTTGAAGTCTAGACAGACGCTTTCAAATCCGATAATGAATGAATCGCGATATTTAAAAACATATGTAATGGAATTCATCTAGGCGATTCTAGTCATCCTTTATACGATTTCGGCGATGGTCTAGTGGGTAGGGCGTAGGATTAGTATGCGTAGGGTAATAGGTTCGATCCCTGATTCCGACGAATATTTTAAGGTAACAAAATTTGTTCTTCAGATATGACCGCGTTGGGGGTTAGTAATTAGTGAATAATCAATGAAAAAAATCGATTGCGGATACATTAAATTTGTTTTTTTCATTATTTATTAATAAAAGTACGTAGCTCGGCTGCCGAACAAACTTGATTTCAAAGCTGGGATGCAGCTTGAAGTTCAAGCTTGGTTTTGCAAGTTCAAGCCAAGCTTGATCGCCAAGCTTCGAACAAGCTCGGCTCCCAATCTTGGGCCAAGCTAGGCCAGCACGCTTGAATTGAGGTTACATTCCGAGCATTTACTAAGATTGGTTCAAGCTTGGGGAACAGGCTTGTACCAAGCTAGTCTAGTCGTGGTCCAAGCTTGGATCAGGGTTGATCCAATGGTCAATTCCCACCTAGGCTAGACGTTGGTATAAAGTCTCCGCGATATTTCCGCTTTTCTCCTTTTTTTCAAAAAATCTTTGCACGCTCTCTAGCTTTCGCAAAAATGGAGATATCAACATCAAATTTCAATCAAATTTTGGCCTTATGATAGGGACGCTCCGTATTGAATCTGGGCTCAATCGGCCTAGTAGTTCCGGAGATATTTTATTTTTAATGACAATACATTAAGCGCAATATCGTGAAAATGAGTAGGCTAATTTAACTTTTTTCTCAAAATATGCGTCTTGATGCCCCCTATTTAGATACATCAAAACCGATACAGTAGTGGTCGGTACAAAAATTGATATTCCAGATGGGCTTAATCGGACCAGTGGTTTCAAAAAGATATAATCTTTTCTGAAAATCGATTTTATTCCTTATCTTCAAAACTAATCAACTGATTTCGATTTTTTTTTCCTCAAAATGTTTGTGTTGACTCGTCCTATCTAGACCAATTCAAATCTATATAGCGGTCCCTGCAAAAGTTTTCAAGATATTCTTAATTTTCTGGTCTTCCAAGAACTTGCATAAACACGAATCCATTCGGCAGCTGACTACCAATGGAATTGGTAGAAATTAAAAACTAAAGGGACAAGCAATGCATAAAGCAATGATTGAATACCCTCTGCCAAATAGGCTCGGTTAACTGCAAAAGACATAATTCAAAATTAATTCGTGGTTCAAGAATATTTTGTATTATCAAATAATTCTTGAGCAAATCTCATTCTTTTGTTCCTTAAGTATGCACGTTGTCCAGGGAAAGAAAAACCTTATCACTTTCCGTCTCTGGACAATGAAAAATAGCTAAGGAACAAACGAAAAAGATTGGCTCAAGAATTATGTGATAGTAAAAAATATTCTTGAACCAAGTATTAGTTTTTTAGCCAAAAGTACATTTTTCTCTCAGTGGAGCAATTGAGAGGTAGAAAGGAGCAATTTAATAACATCAGATTGGTCATTCAAACGAGACCCCATTGGGTTAATATCACCTGGTGAATCCGGAGGCAAAAACTCGGTGGAAAAAAACAAGAATTATCGCCAACCAGTTCCAATTTCATTGAAGCTACCCATGAAACCAACCGACCTTAACGCACCCTGTTAAATCGCTTCAACTGTCCGCAGGTGGGTCGATTCCTGATCGAGATTGCTGTACGGTATCGACTGATGGCCGTTACTTCCAGTGTGACACGGTGTGTCCTTTCCAAAAAAACCTGCAAAAGCGCATTGATCATTGATAATTGATTCAGTGTTTTGAAAAATTGATTACAATTAGTTCTCCGGTGAGCGATGAGATTTAAATAACTTGGCTTGAGTATGATTTTTTTGCTGATCAATCATTCGGAATTACACTGAATTTTCTGTGAAATCTGAAATTTAATTATTTTTCGCCCCTCCAACCGATTTCTTTGCCATTATGATGACATAGACTCCGTAGCTATTTATGAAATTTCATGTTTTGACGAGCTGGTTAGCCTACAAAAAAACGTACACCGCATGAAATTGTTTCTCCCATAAATTGATGTAAATGGCTTGAGTGAAGAAAAAAAAACTAAAAATCTCAAGGAATTTCATCATTAGCAATTCAACATTTTGTAGTCAATGAAAATAGTAAATTTCAATTTAATTAGCCTATAAAAATCAGAGGGAAGAAGAATACATAAAAAATTCAGGGAATTTCCAAGAAAAGGCGGAAAATATGGAATATGGATATTGTGTCCTTCATCTCGTTTGACATATTTTGAATCCACAATTATCGAGCTTCTCACGATTGCTTTCCCGTGCAGTCGCACGGACATTGCCTGTTTCCCAAATTCGAAAATCACGAAAAAAAACATCATTCCTGGGTTATAGCGATGTGTTTTTTCCTCGGGCGGGATAGGCGATCAATGGCCAACCACATGAGTAAAAGCCATGCCGACAAAATAGTAGACGGCTGTGTAGCCAACAATAGCAACAACAGCACATTGTTATATTTAGAGACAAAAAGTCTTGTGTCAGCTAAAACCTAGGTCTAAAGAGAAAAAAGCCATTTGTCATGTAAAACTGTTAATTTTTTTCTCCACCTCTTTCGCACATAGTAATATGAACCTAAACGCCGATAATAACTCACTGCAACGATGATTTCCATGCGTGCATCATTGAAAAAGGAAGATGAAAAACAGCGCATATACCAGAGAGTATTCTAGTCTCGTCGGCGCGTGAGCAACGCTTTCCCATCGGCACACGGCCGAAACGCATTTAATTGCTTTGGCCAACTTTTCATCGGCAACGCTTCAATCCGTGTGAGCACAACATGTGTACGTGTGTTGATGTGAGCGGAATACATGCTCCAAGGGTTGGTAGAAATTGGTGAATTCTGATGAAAGTCCGACGACAAAGCAAGAGAGGATGGAGGCGAGCTTTGTTTTCCCCCGATGCATTCGACTACTTTGTTAGAAAGAGAAAAAGTCACAGTTTCGAAAGATTACACACCTGTCTATGAACGTATCGAGGTACCCGCAGTAAACGGAGCGTGAAGCGGTCGCTGTCTCGACGAGGCTAGTCGATTTAGAACTATTAGTTTAGGAGAGCGGGAATTATCGATGAAAAAAAAATTGAGGAAAGAGGGCTCAATGAACAGGTATGTTCACACGCATTCTTGACTCCCTACATGTGTCGCGAGCTGACATTATGTCTTTGTAATCGCTGTAACATTTATCGGTAATTGTTGGCCATTCCTCAAATGACGTATTTTACCGATTCTGTCGACAAGAGTTACGGGTTTCTCTATGTTGTAAGACACTACTTGGTGATTGGGAACTGGCATATGTTTTTCAGCTCTTAATGAAAACTATGCAATCATATCATTTTTTAATACTTGAAAATGGATGTTAAACAAATTGATCCATGCTAAAATGATCCTCATCAAAATAAGTTGTTAATTTGTCATTTTTTTTGGGTTACTTTGTTATACCCACAAATTCGAAAAATAAAAATAACAAAATCAAGTCCAAAAAATTCTGCGGAAAGTATTAGTATAATATAGATAAATCGAATTGAATGGATGTTTTCTGTGGACGATGTTTCTTATATTCCCCAAGATTTTTTGTTCATACGTGACATCCAGAACCATTATTGTAAAATTAGGCATTTGCATGAACATTTTGCATCGCTCGATATTAACAGTGAATGAAAAATATTACATGCATTCCCATATTAAAAAATAATTAGAAGTGAATGAGCCATAAGCCATTTAAAACTTCCTACTGATGACTTTATACGTTCCTTCAATCACAACCGTGACATATTTATCATTCATCAAAAAAAAATCGATCTAACGCTTGCCATGCTTTTTTCGTATTTCCTCATTTTTTCAATAAAAAAATTCCATCTAAATCTCAATTATCCAAAATTTATCCTAAATGGTTTGCGAACCTATTCTCGCAATCACCATTTGTGGTCTAAGATTTGTCGTAATCACCTTTTCAATCTTCGGATGACGAATTCAGAAGAAAGTTAAGCTTAAGTGACCCTTTCAGGGAAAAAATAATACTGCAGAGTAGGAGACTATGAACTTTTTAATTCAATAATTTTATTACAGTTCCTCACATTTTGTTCCCGAATTCATCTGGGAACTTGTAACAATTTCCGTTACGTGAGGTCGAGGTAGAGAGACCACTGCACGGAGAGTAAAGAAATTCCATCATGGTATGGGAACCAGTCCGATATCCGTTACCCGGCCGGATAAACGGTAAAGAAAAAAATGGTTTTATTTGCAAATGTGTACCAACTACTCTCCTCTTTCCATCAATTTTTCAAAATCGTTGGCTGATAATTTAGGAAAACTATCGTTAATAAATTGATACAGACAAGTTTAAACGGAACTCAAAAAGTAAACCTGTTTCAATGAGTTTAACGAACAAAAAATTCAATTTAATTGATGTAATCATCTCATAGATTTATTTATGCATAAAAGTAAAAAAATTTCCGAATTTCTAAATTTTGAGAACATTTATCGACTGAAGATTATATTATGATATACACAAATAATCTTTGACGTCGAACGCGGTTTCACTTGATCCAAATTAGAGTTACATGGAAAAGATGTGATTCATTTGAGGGTCAGTCAATCATATAATTAATTAATTATATTATTAATTATGTGGAGAATAGATATTGGGGTGTTGCAAATTGTGAAATACCGACGAAATGACGCAACTCCAATAAGGAAAGCTGGAACTCTACTTAACGCACAGCATTTCTGATTGACATCTATCTATTCTAAAAGGGACACGCAATCACACAATCCATTATATCCATTATATTATTGCCGATAGCAGGGCGGCGGAGCTCAAAATATACGAGAAATTTGAAATGAAGAAGTGGTTAGGAGCCGGACAGCTCAGTTGGGGGAGCACCCGATGGGCTTATAGAGCTGTGACAGAGATCGGACGCTTATCACTGCGATCCATTAGATTGTCAACTCTGGTTTAATTCAAATAGAAGTTTTACCACATTACAAAGATAAACTCTGAGCCAATTAACTAATATAAACAAAAATAAATTATCTTGTGATATTTCGCAATCAAATGCGGCGGATGATGCCGCTCCTAGTGAAAAAAATCTAACACAGGCTATTAAAAAAATAAGCAAAATGAGTAATACTCGAGGTAGAGGGCGAGGGAAAATAAGCAGTGATTCCATCAGCTATAAGAGAAAAAATAGTGACGAACTTTCAACGCTCAAGCCGTCAAAAATAGGGAAAATCATCAAACCCAGTATCACCGCCAATCTATTGAAAAAAAATAGATAAGGAATTAAAGGAGCTAACCGCTTTATATGGAAAGAAAACCCAAGATACAAGAAGACCAGCACCAAATACAAAATTCTCAACGGATCTACAAAGCGCGGGAATCAGCCAATCCAACGCTTCCCAGAACATCGAGGAAAATTCGAATAATCTAAATGAACATTCGGAGAATCAAGGCTGGATTTCTCCGAGTAAGCGAAAAACAAGGACGCAAAATCGAGCTAAGGATAACAGCTCTCTTCATCCAAAACCACTGGAATTAAACAACACCTATATGGATCTAATAGAAGAAGATATCGGCTGCGTAAGCGAGAACGATGACACCGAGGTCAATAACACGCCAAAACAACAGCAACAAAGGCAGACAGGCAAAAGTCAACGACCGCCCCCGATCCACACCTTGGGAAAAACATTAAAACAAATAGCTGAACTTCTGGAGAAAATTGATGAAGTAAAAAACAACTTTTACTTAAAACAACCGAAAGACTCTAATTATCTCACAATTTTCACTAAAGAAATTGCAGTATTCAAAACCATTAAAGATAAACTAAATGAGGAAAAAATCGAATATTACACGTATACTCCAAAAAGTGACAAACTAAAAAATATGGTTTTGAAAAATCTCAATGGAAATTTCTCTGAAAAAGAAATTTTTGAAGAATTAAACAAGCAGTTGAGGGCGACTATTTGGCAGAGGCCATACAATCATTACTTTATGCATTCCTTATTCCTTTGGTTTTTAATTTCTACCAATTCCATTGGTAGTCAGCTTCCGAAT
>JAPYZM010007804.1:10473-21246 GCA_030522845.1 Psyttalia concolor | reverse complement strand
GAAAATTTTTGGATTGAAGATATTCGGTCTTTCAAAAACAAATATTTCTCTCAAGTAAATGAATATTTGGCAAAACTAAATTTTTCTCTCAGTGTAGGTAGATTGCCTTGACTGTCCACCATTTTGGGTCTGAGTCCCCTTAAATATTGGGCAGATGGGGTCTCAGATTCTAGGATTAATAGCCTGACTAGGGAAAATTGTGCCAGACGTTTTTGAAAGACTGAAGAGGTTGGAGGGGGTCTAAGCGCCAATTCTAAGGCTGAAATTTAAGAAGAATGAATTCTAGAGACTGGATGACCGCCTTAGCGATTTCTTATTGACTTGGAACTTGAACCAGTTTCTAGAATTACCATTCTGACCGCTGGAAGTTGTGCCAGAGCCTTTTAGACGGAGAACTCAATTTTAAGGGGCTCCAGGTATCCATCCTAAGGCGGAAAGTTTTTAAAAATTACGTTCAGGGTCTGAATGACGATCTTTTCCAGTTTCTATTGACTTGAACCTTGAACCCGATGTGCTCCTATTTTCTGGAATTAATATTCTAGGCAATAGAAATGGTGAACGACTTTTTTGAAAAAATATCGGAATTTTTGTTGAAAGGGATCATTCTAAGGTTGAAATTTAGCGATAGAATCAATAGTTTTTGAGGTATCGCCGAAAATGTGATCAGCCAGCCGAAATCATCGAAATCGAGGGCTCCAGAGATAAAAAAATCGAAAATCCAAATAATCACTAAAAATGAAATCTGAGGGCCCCACGGGCCCAGAAGTCCCAGAGGGCTGAAAATATCCTGAAACTGATGTCAAAAGGGCCCAAAAACGAAAGTAGAAACCCCGAGAACCCCCTCAGCCTTAAAAAATACGCAAAAACGACGATAAAGTGTTAAAAAATCTAAAAAAAACCGAAGAAAGGCCCAAAAAGAGCGGAAACTTCTCGAAAAGGGCTACCTACGGCTCATCTTCTTTCAAAAAAACCAGGATTTGGGAATCTCTGGTCGGCCAACTGGCCGCCCAGTCTGGCCGGACAGGCTGAAATGCCGAAAAATCGAAGGGTCCCTTTTCCCTTCTGACGATTTTCACCAAAATCGGCGCTCTTTTGACGATATCTGAAAAACTACTGATCCCAGCGCCTCCGGGTTTGTTCCATTCGAAAGCCGAGCTCATCTCAGCAACTCACCCGGAAATCCTCATCGATTGTCGACTGCCAACAACACGCGACGAATCTCTGCCTTACCGATACTCATTGACCGACAGCTGGCATGCTAACAGGCGTCCTTAGGCACAGTCGGTCAGCTGAGCTACAGCTGTTTTTTGCAGGCAGTCATTCCACCCAAATCTTCGCAAATCTAAGGACAACCGAGGATATAGGGGCACGCGTTAAATCGAATGCAAAAAATATTCGGAATCGTCGCGTACCGCCGGCCCTCGCAAAGTGTCCAATTGCTCGACTAATCCTTCAAAATGGCGGCCACTAATGGTCTGGTGTCGTCAATGGCTGACAATTACCACACAAAACACAAGTCATAACTCCCCGTGCGTTTAGCGTCGTTTTAACAGACTCAGTTATTTTTATCCACGTCGAGTCCCTTGAAAACCGTCAAACTGTGGCCGCAACAGCAGACTATGGGCTCCAAGAAGCACAAAAAACATAAAAGAGAACGGCCTGAAGGTGAGAAATACGTCAATCCTACGTTTCGTTTGCGTTCCCGGGGAGACCGGGTATTTATTATTTTTTTGTTGCTTCTGGCAAACTCACTTCTCCGTAAATTCGATTACACTGTGAGTACGTCGTTTATTGAATTTGACGTGAGCTCGGCAGTTTGGAAAATAAAAAAAAAATCCCCTCCGAGTTTTTAGTGTAAATTGTCCCTCGCAAGCGGTGAATATCACTCATCGAGCTGATGAGCGTCTGTGAAATTGTGAGGATTTTAGAGGTATTGTCACATGAAATTTCAATGTTTGTACAGTTGGAATAATTTTTGTAGATTTTTGTCCTTCTTTGGAAACAAAATTTCGTTGATTAAATCGAACAAATTTTTGGTTTTGTACTGTAGTCGAAGAAAAAGTTTATCAAACTTGGGAATTTATGGGAACAATTTGCCGTGAGAATTTAATATTTTTTAATTTTTTCCGTTTTTTTTCTTTGAAAAATTGCGAATTATTTGTTTCCTATCATCGGAGGATTTTTTCCTGTCACGAATAGAAAAGAAAAAACATCCAGAGAGTGAAAATTTTTTTTTCTCAGAGCAAATTCTCACTGAGAAATTTGTTTAACGAAAATGAGTAAAATTTTATTGACCAAAAAAATGACGTAAAAAATATTTTTAAAGAGGATTAGAGAATTGAAACATTTAATTTTCAATTTTATCAATAACAATGATTAATTTCTTTCCCAAAAAATTTAACGGAATTTCCAATTAAACATAATTGGACATAATTCGTCTGACATTTATAATAAAAAAACCCAATTCAATTCTACTTTAAAATAAAAATTGAAAATTCATGTAAAAGCTGATCACTTGTAATTTGCAGACTTCCTGAATAATAATTTAATTGTGTGAATACGAAGATCAATCACCGCTCCAGCTCAATATAATTTCATCATTCAAAGAGGAACAATTAAAAATCATAAATTTCACGTTGAAGTGCTTGAGAAATCATCAGCTCATGGCCATCAAAGTCCATCCCACTTCATTCAAGGCATTTCAGATGAATTTATCGGATTGTGAAATATTCCATCAGTAACAAAATTGATTGGAACTGCAGAGAGGAATATTATTAGTATATATCGAAGGCTTAAGAGCGAAACATTTCTGAAATTCTCAATTCTGTAGCTGCAAGGATTTAATTTACCCACTTCTCCAATTGGAATTATAAGATTTAATTTAATCACTTTTCTGGAAAATACATTCGAATGTGAACATAAATTGGATTAATCTCTTGATAATGAGATATAAATGAGTGACAAATATTGTGGTCGTTGAATTCAGTGAGAGTGGAATTTCCCGTAGAGAATCCATTTACTAAAATAAAAATTCGTTATTGGAGGGAAATAAATTTTTAATGCGCCTCAATAGGACAATTTTGGCTTTTCATTTTCTACCATTTCATTGGGACAAATCAAATCACTCGATCAAACGGAGAAAATTTAAATGATCAATGAAAGATAATTAATTCTCTATTTGTATTTCTTTTTGATTCGTATCGCATTTGCTCATGTGACGATTTATCCATTCATTAATTTGTCATTAATGGCGATAACAAATATAATTCCTCCAATTTGTAATTGCTTTCGATTTATATTGCATTCAAGAACTCATGTCACGATTCATTTAGTCATTTATATGCCATTATTGACAAAAAAACAGAAATTTCTTCAATTAGTAGTTCTTTTTGATTCGTATTGCATTCACGAACTGATATCACGATTTATTCACTCGTTTATATACCATTATTGCCAAAAAAAACATTAAATTCCTTCAATTCGTAGTTCTTTATGATTCGTATTCCATTCAAGAACTGATGTCCCGATTTATTCATTCGTTTATATGTCATTATTGACGAAAAAACCGAAATTTCTTCAATTCATAGTTCTTTTTGATTCGTATTGCATTCACGACCTAATGTCACGATTTATTCACTCGTTTATGTACCACTATTACCAAAAAAAACATTCAATTCCTTCAATTCGTAGTTCTATTTGATTCGTATTGCAATTCACGAACTGATGTCACGATTTATATGCCATTTGATGTCGTTTATATGCCATTATTGACGGAAGAACTGAAATTTCTTCAATTCGTAGTTCTTTTTGATTCACATTGCTTGAAAAAAAAAATTGCAGATCTGATATTGTTCACTCGAACTAACAATTTGTCAGTGAAATTGAGCCCAAATTTAAATGATTTCGCCAGAAGACTACCTTAACAAGCCCAAAAATTGCAATTTCAGTCCTACCTCTTGTACTCATAGTTTAAAATGGTGTACAGGATTATTGACTACGTTTTCACCACGGACAAACTGAGAGTGAGGTTGGAGTAGAAGTTAAAGGGTGACATTGGAAAAATATAGAAGGTTGCCATAAAGCAAGAAGTACGACCGTGGAAGTAAGTTAGGGGTAACTGCCGGAACACTTCAGACTAGTTCTTTTTTTTTTTTTTGTTGCACGAGAAAACTAGACTGTGCTTCGGAAATTATTCTAATGTCCCCAAAATATCCCTCTGTATGTATGGGCTATTCTGACAGACTCTATACGCGAATTCGGCAGCTATATTTTCGATTATCCCCCCTCAGTTGATTAATTTATTAATAAAAAAATAATACCACTAAAAAAAATCTACTTCCAGCCATGAACTCCCCAATTAAATAAGTAGGAAAAAAAGTGGGACAAACTTGGCACTTCAGATTTTTCTTAAATATTCATAACTCCAAAATTAATGGATGAATTAATTAATTAAGGCCAGTCTGGGCTCATTACAGAGAGAACAAGTGTCCCCCCCCCCCCCCCTCCCCCCCCCCCCCAAATCCCTGTCTCTAAAACCTATTATTTTTTTAATTATTTAATCGAGGTTAACAATTTATTTACATTCTACAATTTATTTCCAATATTTTTCGTGAATCTGCTATCCTCCCACAACCTCAGTATCCCGATATTGTTGGGCGCTCTCGCATTAAAAAAAAATTATTGAAAAATATAGAAGCCCGAGTAACGTACAGCATTTGATGGAGTATCCCATCCATATATTTTTATTATTCTACATACATTTGGCTTTTATTTCCACAACGGTTGAAGTGCGACACAATCAATACTCTCCCAGTGCCCCCCACCTCCACCAATTTCTGCTTGAAAAAAAAAGATACTAAAATAAATAAAAAAAAAAAAACAATATAAACTCCATCAGACTCAATTCAATGTTGCACTTCGATCAGCAAAAAACAAAAAGACATAATAAAATCGTTAATCGAGGATAAAAACTCTATTAACTGGCTGTTTTATTTAGTGGCGAAGTAGCCACATTTGCTTTTGCTTATTTATTTGAACCTCTGGAGAGGTATTTTCAATTTCACCAGCCGATGAGAGCAATTCAAGAAAAAAAAAATTACACTTATATTTTAATGAAATTGAAAATGCTGACAGTGGATTAATCTCCAACTGAGTAAATCTACTTCCAACTCGCTTCCAGTTCGTTGAAAGTGAAGACAAAGACCATTTACATTTACATTTAAAGCCAGCTTTTTCATTAGTATTTTTTTTTAATTAACGCCAATATCTAATCATCCAATTGACAGCCTCATTATTATTTACTCATTAAAACGTAAACTTTTGGTTCATTAGCTTCGGCAGCTCTACCCACTATAACATACTCTATTCATGCTCGATCTCATTGCTCTGTACACAATCCCAATATGTCCCCTGGTTGCATGCACCATCAAATTGAGGAAAAAGTTTTCGTCGCATTGGAGAGGATTGCGCGTAGAGAAATATTGAATAATTAATAACCAGCAGAAAAGCTCAGGAGATGCGCTTCGAAACGTCGTCTGGGAGCGACGTAAGCGGGATACGCGGTAGAGTATCGTCCAAGGTAATGTTTGAACGAAGCTAGCGCGCGTGATATTCACCCAAGGTCATTCGAGACCTTGTCAGTGGAATTTTTATTTTATTTTTTACTGGTGCCAATATAGTATTTTTTGATACGAGTGAATAAAATAGTTTTTACGGAGTGAGAGAGTTAAAACCCGAGCCAGGGTGAGGGTTGTAATCACACGAGGTGAAAACTGCTTTTTTCATGTGCATCGAACAATATTTTAGGACAGTAGTGAAAAAAAGGACACTTTTTTCACTTGTGTCATCAAAAAAATTTCTACCTGTAGTACAGTATATTTCTAACCTAAGGAGGTAAAGTAAAGGAACCTTCCCCACGACTAGAAGTATTAGCCGACCCGAAGACGACATTGATAAGCCGGTGGGGAATGGTCTTTTTCTGTCTACCTGCACCGAAAGTGAGCATTCTAACCTCGCTTTGCTCCGTTAGAGACCTTCACTTTCATCCATTTCCCACGTGCTTACAATCCTCGCCTTCGGCTCGTGTCGTAATTCTGGACGCGAGGATGACTTGTCTACTTTTCTGCCCTAGGTGAAAAATTAGTATATTTTTCAGCTAGGGAGGTAAAGTAGACAAGTCGTCCTCAAGTGCAAAATTACGATCCGAGCCACAGGCGGGGGTTGTAAGCACGTGAGGAATGCTTGTCTGATTTTCCTGCGGAGGGTTGAATACGATTTTTCTGCCGAAATGGACGAAAGTGAGCGTTTTTAACCGAGCGAAGCGAGGTTAGAACGCTCACTTTCAGTTCATGTAGACAGAAATATATTATTATTTTACCTTCCGTGGTTAGACTGCGATTTTCCGATCCGGAAAAGTAAAGTTAGATTTCCCTCCCGTGAAGCGGGAGAGAAATGTTACTTTGCTCCCGCCCGGACGGAAAAAAAAATTGATCTTTTATAGTATATTTCTCATCTAGTAAGAAAAAGTAGTCAAGCCGTCTCCACGTACAAAATTACGACCCGAGGCGAAGGCGAGGGTTGTAAGCACCCGGGGGAATGCTAATCTGATTCTCCTCCCGAGGATGAATACAATTTTTCTGCCATAATGGACGATCGGTTAGGAAGACTCACTTTTGGGGCATGTGGGCAGAAAAGGAGTTTTATTATCTCCGAATTCTTATTGAATATTTCTCTCCGTCCATCCAGTAGAAAACTGAGCAAAAAAATATCAAACATTAAACAATCACAAATGTGTTCTCCACCAATTCTCCATCACAAAAAAAAAAACTTTTTTCTCACCGCACATCATCTAATTGTCGTAGTCCCTAGCCGCTTGATAAACCACAAATCTCTCTGAAGTCCTGCTCAAAGTCCCCCCCAAACAAATGATTCTCTCTCAACTCAACAGACCTCCTAACGCCGGACAAACCGCCAGCCCTTAAATTAATCCTAAAAGTTGGTGGTAACAGTGGAACACCCGAGTACGGCAACGAGTCCCCAAGTCAATCAGCCATGCTCTCCCAGCAGTATCAGCAGCTGGGTATGAATTACTCAGTAACCCAGAATGAAACTGAGTACGACAGATATTTAGCAGGTCACAAAAAATTGAAGAAAAAGAAGAAGAAGAAGGACAAGCGTCACAAGCACCACCACAAGGACAAGAAACGAAGAAGAGAGGAGTCATCGCAGGAGTCAGTTGGCGATGCCGACGAGAGCCTCCTCGAGCTACCAGCTAAGGTGGCTCACCTAGTGCCACCAAAGCTGGCGCCTAGCAGTTCACTCTCGCCCCATCGTGAGCCGCGGACATGTGTGCTGAAGAAAATAGCCGAGAAGACACCACTCCAGAGACTCCTCGAGCATCTTCTGCGCTCGATGGAGAAGAGGGATCCCCAGCAATTTTTCGCCTGGCCAGTCACTGATAACTTTGCCCCCGGATACTCCCAGATCATCACTAATCCCATGGACTTCAGTACAATCAACAAAAAAATCGAGGACAATGTCTATAATAATCTCAATGAATTCGTGGATGACTTCAAGCTCATGTGTGATAATGCTATGGTCTACAATCATCCTGAAACGATCTACTACAAAGCAGCGAAGAAACTCCTGCACGTGGGTATGAAGATGGTGACACCAGAAAAATTGAGACAATTGAGACCGGTGTTAACCTACATGCACGACATCGCCAGGGACGAGTTGGGCTTTGAGCTTGGCGTTGAGGATCCCAATAATCCCGACGTCCTTGTGACTGAGGAGCAGATTGAGAAGGAGAGGGAGCAAGAGGAGAGGAATGAAGAGGCCGAGGAGTTGAGGAAGGAGCACCAGCGAAAAATGAGACTCGCCAGTTTAGGAAAGTTTGAAGCCATTCCAGACGATCTCACACCTGATGAGATACTCAAGCAGGCAAGGAGTGCAGCTAAAGCTGCCTCCGACAAACTATCGGTGAAGAGGATTAACTCGAAGATGGGATTTTTGAGACAGAAGAAAGATGGCACAACGAGTCTACAGATTATTGTTCATGGCGATGGTATTATACCGGGGACCAATCAGCGGCCTGTCTCGCTGGGCCAGTTGATTGGAAAGTTGAGCCATGGAACGGGGTCGCTGGCTGGCTTTCGGGAGGACAGGAGGAATATGTCCAAGCCTGTTAAGCCACTTTATTACGGCGCTTTTGGATCCTATGCCCCGAGTTATGACTCAACCTTTGCCAATCTGACCAAGGAGGAGACGGAATTGGTCTATTCGACTTATGGCGATGAGACTGCTGTGCAGTATGCCGAGTCAATCCTAGATTTTGCCAAGGATTGCGATTACACCCTGACCATGGTCGACGATTTGTTGGACATTCTGACGAGTGGAGATCACAGAAAAACCAAGAAATTGTTGGAAGAGAAGAGAAGACTGAAAGAGGAGGAGGAGAAGATCAAGCATCTACTGGAGAAGCCTATTCAAGAGGTCAGTAGGAATTCCCTGGGGGATAACGTGAAGGTCGATGTTGATCAGCTGAAGACACTCTCGGAGCTGGGGATTGACGTCAACTTTCTGGAAGAATATGGTAAGATTTTTCATCATAATTAATAATTCCACATCATTAATATGTTTTTTGCTTTGTAATCTTTCAAATTCAAGTTTAAAATTCCAAATAAATAAATTCATTCTGTTGGAAATCCCGCTAATTCGGGTTTTCTCAATCGTTCTCTCACACTCACACACTCACGCCCAGCACACACACTCATCATTCCTCGGGTATCAGGGTTATTCACCCCGACACCTCGAGGCGCCACGTCCTGGACAGGTCCTAGATGCCACGCTGACGATTGTGACGTATAGGAACACGTGACAGGAGAAATTGGCTTCGGCCCTAGCAACAGGGTACTCTCAGGATCGTTCAGATCAGCTACCTAGTTATCACGGAAATCGTCCGCTCTAGTTTTGATCAATTATTTCTTCGGGTTAATTTCAGTGTTCAATCATTATCTTTACTTCTACCTTAATTAACCAGAATTCCGAAACTGCTCAGGTGTTTTTTCGTTAGTTATTTGTGACTTTAATTTTCAAATGCAGTGACTTATTCTTTGTAAAAAAAAACCCACGTGCAGTGACTCTCTTTTTATTAATTTCTCGGCACCCATCACCCACTCATCCTCACCCACAAAACATTCATCCTCGCTCATCCCACCAAACCAGGCTACTCATCAAACGCATTCAGAGGCCTATTGCTAATTTATCAGCAACATAAACTATTCATATCCATTGAAAATCAGTAATCCACTTGTTTTATTTTAATTATTGTCGCAGAAGAAGAATTGCGAACGTCTGAGGAACGCGCGGCCCTCCAGTCTCGTCTGGATGACACATCCAAGATGTTGGGTCGTCTGAGACAGGCTCAACACGATCGCCTGTCCGCCCCTCCCCCGGCCCACTTGTCGAATGTTCCCAAAGCGCCCGAGGCTGAGGCAAGTCTTGCTGAGAAGATAACCGACAATTTAACGACAATCGCCAAGAAATTGCCACCATCAGCTATTGCCCCAGTGGACGGGCTCAGACGAGCCATGGGAATTGCTCCAGTTGGTGGACCTGAGCCAATGGAAGTCGAGCCAATCACTCATAATCCTACAATCGTTGCTGAGAGCTCTCTTCTAACCCAGGCCAACAACAATCAGATCTCAAGTTTGATGCAGGCAGCCACACCAATGCAAACTGCCATCATGAGTCCTGGTAGTCAAACAAATCCAATAATTGGCATTGTCAGCCAATCGCAAACACCAATGCAGATACAAATTGGCTTGTCCCACAATCAGTCGTCATTGCTTGGATCAAATGAGGGAACTGGTGTACCAGATCTTGAGTCAGAATTGAGGGAATTTTTGGAGAGTGATCCCACACTTGGCCACTCACCCCTGCATGATGACAAGACACTTGAAGACATTCTGTCTGAGTCTTAACACTTGTTACTTTGGAATTATGGTAATCAGGAGAGACATTTGGAAATGGAGAAACTTGGGAATTTGGGGTGGGAAGTTGCTTTTGTATTCTCTTGTGAGTTGTAAATTTATAATTGATGTACGAGCTGGTGAGAGTGAGGAACTACTTCATTATGGACGAGGCTCCTCCTGTTAATACTAAATCAGTGTAGAAACTGTACTTTTTTTTTTTTAATTTTTTTTTCCGGTTGTTTATACGAAGTGAATGTAAAGCTGGTGAGAATAAACGAGTTTTTTAACGATTCGCTTCTTGTTCAGGTTATTATAGAGAGAAAGAATTGTGTGGAGTTGGGCTTGGGGGTAATGAGTGTTTTATGGAGTTGGCTTGAATTGTTTCGCTACATTCACGTCTAGTTTGAAACTCATTTTTTCCAATCGATCCACAAGAAATATAATAATATTTGAAATAAACTAGAGAAAATTAGGAATTTTCAAAGAGGGGTTTTTAAGAAATATTTCGAAATAAGTGAGTCGAGGGTAAATTAAAAATTGTTAAATAATTGGGAGGAATAATTGAACACGTAAATTAACGAATGATTAGCGCCGCTAATAATTTTTCGTCGAATTTTGGGTCTCGAGTATAAAAGAAACCCTAAAAAGGAAGAAAAATTATTAAATTTTAATCATTCTTAGGGAACTGCGTATTAAAAAATATGAGTTTCCAAATATATTGTTTACTAAAAGTTACCGAATGGTGTGATAAAACTGATCTAACCGGCCAGTGAAATTGGTTGACTTCTTAACAAAAGTT
>JAPYZM010007804.1:0-10454 GCA_030522845.1 Psyttalia concolor | reverse complement strand
AAAGTTTTGTCATCCCTCACTAACAATTGTCTAAACGTGCGCATTATTTTTGTTAAAAATTAGAAATTTTACTATGCGGTTGGGTAATTTTTCCGGCGCGTCAAAAATCCTACGTAATTGCCAAACGGACCGGCAATTATTGCAGCAACAAATCAAGTGTAGACAAAAAAAATCAAAACCAAAATCGAGATAACGTCCGGCTGGCCCTAGTTGACCAATTTTAATTCTTAATTAATTACGTCAGTTTGAGTAAGTAATTCCGATGGGGCGGAAAATATTTTTCCAACGCCAGAGAAATTTATTCAGTCCACAGCTGATGAATGCAATTATAATGACACGAACAACATTTACGAATGTACACTTAGTTACAGTTGGGATTTTCGTGGCTTGACGGGAGTGGAGAGAGGGAGAGGAAGAGAATTGTGGGATTCATTCTAGCTACACACCCGTTCATTTCGCCCCCTGGACATGACCCATTAGCCACGCCATTTCTCCGTGATTGTGGAGAATCGTGTGTGCCTTCCATCCGCGCCCTTCTCCGGCCTTGGGTCACAGTCCACCTGCTAGCAAGCGCTTTGTACGCCCCGTTGGGCTTTTAATTTCATTCGACATTGGAGAACGCCCTCTGTTAAATTCCAGCGCCATCAAAACCATAAATCTGCATTAAAATATGTACAATTGCACCTGCGATGCCCCGATATTGTTATTTAACTGTATT
Source organism: Psyttalia concolor (assembly GCA_030522845.1). Lineage (NCBI taxonomy): Eukaryota > Metazoa > Arthropoda > Insecta > Hymenoptera > Braconidae > Psyttalia > Psyttalia concolor. The sequence goes on along the minus strand of JAPYZM010007804.1, from coordinate 9,736 downwards.
TTCAATTTTAATGAAAAAAATCCAACGACACAATAGCGACAATTTTAACCGCGGGAGTTGGCTTTTATTTATTCATTCATTCATCTCATTTTGGATATTCCACATCACGAGTGGGGTCGTTTGGATTTACATGGATAAATAAATAAAAGACTGCAATTAATTTCTGGGGGGTTTCCGTATTTTTTTAGGAATTTTTCAAATTCACCTGTTGGAGAGTCGAAATTTTCTGCACTGAAGAGAGTTAATGGGGGTTCAACAGTAACAAGGGAATGGATAAATGGGGGAAATGATGAAGAGGTGTTAGGGGTAGTGTTGGAATTGAAAAAGGAAGAAAAGCAATCCCCCCCAGCGAAACTTGAACCAATGTTTTTTTTTAATCTCGCAGTCTATTCGCTTGCCTAGGGCGCCATTCTTGTAACACTCGGCTACCCACTTTCATTTTATGCATAATAACTAACCGCATTTGTATTTTTTTTAGTCTGTCATTTAGACAGTATTATCGAGCCGCATTATTATCGATAATTGAGACGATGGTTGTTGATAAATTAGGGTATAGTGTAATTATGATCAGCTTCGGTCTGGCCTTGCTCCATAAGACTCCGGGCATTAATCAGCCGGCACGGAGAGACTGATCAATAAAACACGGTATTGATGGGTTTTAGATGAGCAATGAATGGTCAATTTAGTAGTGAATATTTGAGAAGTATGCGGACGATTTGTACAGGGAAAACTGAAGTCGTTACGTATGAACTAGACAAGTAATTAATTCTATTTTTTTTAAGTTAATTTCGAGGGATTAAAAAAATCCTTGGCGTCGGTTCCGAGTGCTCTAACTTTGCAATCATTTAGACAATGTTCCCAGGAATTCAATGGCGGTGAGTTTGGGCCGCTAACCCCTCTAGATTCCGAGAAATCCTAAAAAAAAGCACCACCCCTGAACTAGCCAACTAATTAGAGTGTCTTCAAGCGACATCTCAAGGGCTTAAAAATACTTAGAGTCGGTCCCAAGTGGTCTAACTTTCCAAATATTTGGACAATGTTCCCAGGAATCAAATGCTGGGGAGTTCGGGCCGCTAACTCCTCTAGGTTCCAAGAAATCCTAGAAAAACTAAGACCACCCGTAAACTAGACAATTAATTTAGTGTGTCTTTGGGCACTTTCTCAAGGGCTTAAAAAATACTTAGAGTCGGTCCCGAGTGCTCTAACTTTCTAAAAATTTCGACCATGTTCCCAGGAATCGAATGCCGGTGAGTTTGGGCCGCTATCTCCTCTAGTTTCCGAGAAATTCTTTAAAAAAACAGATCAGAAACCACTGACTCCACATCACTCTTCCATATAAAAAAAAAATTGTCATTGATTTTCGATCTTAAACGCACGGATTCCTAGCCCGGAAAATTCACCACCTCCAGGGCTGTCCTTCACTCGCTCCTCCTATCATCCTCTAAATCCACTGAACCGTGAAATTACAATGCATGGACATTCACCCAATAAACACATGCACTCGTGTCACGCCCAGGTGGTAAGATAATGCGGGGGTGGAATCAAGACTTGAATATAGATATTCACCCGGATTCGATTGGGTATCAGTGGCGTAGGTGACTCGTTAGAGACCGATAACGTTTCCTCGTTTGCACGCAGCCTTCGGGTAGAGCTCGTAAATATTAAATTCAAACGGTGCAAATAAAGCCCCGGATTGATTCGTATCTTGTGTTGAATAAAACATATTATACATGAGTTTCCCCAGGTGTATTGACATCGGTCTCTCTCACTCCGTTATTTATTGACTCATTATTTTTAAGGCTCGACGAATCTCTCCTACTGTCCCCTTTCCTCTCTTCTTCTTAGTAATTTCGGCGATTTTTTGAGATTTTTCTTTCAGCTCATAACTCGCGGAAAATATTCAGGTGTAGGATTAAAAAAATTGGCGCGAATTTTTCGGGAGCATTCTTCGAAATTTTAGTCACATTTAGTTTTCAGTGGGACTTCAGGGAATTTCAGGGGACTTTTCCTCGCGAAAACTCTTGAATTTTCAGGACGACGACACTGGGTAGCATTTCTGGGAAGGGAATTCGTGAAAAGTCAGATTTTGCTGAGTATTCAGTGTAATTCGGTACGAAATGTTTGTACTCCTTTAGGAATTTAAGTACATCGAGGATTTTCTGTCTTTACACTCCTCAAAATTCTGGAATTTCACTGAATTTTTCATGAAACTTGTTAGAAATTTTTTTTGCCTTTAATTATCACTGGAATTTCAAGTAATTTTGGCACTGAAAATTCCTGATTTCATGAAATAGTATATTTCCGGCCTACCGGTATGGGGTTTTTTACGAGTTTGGCAAGCCGAGCCGTAGGCGAGGCGGCCAACCACGCGAGTCAAAAAACCCCATAACGATAGCCCAGGAATGATATTTTTCCGTAGTGATTTTCACTTTTTTAAGTTCGGGCAAGGGCCCGTACCAATTCCCGGACGAGGAAAAGTGAAGAGCAGTACGGAAAAATTCATGAGTAGTGGAAATTGAAGATTCAATGGTCTTTGAAAAATAATAGATATCCAAGAAATTCCATCGAAGGAGTTCTCGAATTTTCAGGGGGGTATAATTTCAGGAAAGAAAATTCGTGAAAATTATGATTTTACTGAAACTATTCATTCTCCTTTAGGACTTTAAGTACATTGAGAATTGCCTGTTTTTACACATCTCAGAATTCCAGAATTTCACTGAATGTTCCCTGAAACTTCGCAAGAAAATTGGTGAAAATTCTGATTTTCCAGAACATTTAGTGTAACTCGAAAAACTCAGGAATGTCAGAATTTTCCCTGAAACTTGAAAATTCCGTGTTACTGTCCTAAAGAATCCCATCAAATCATCCCCGAATCCCTTTTTTCCCAACCGTCTAGGTTGGAACCGAGGAGAGCCTCTGACCCCACCGCAGCCCGAGCATCCGACAAAGGATCAGAATTTCTAATTTAGTATGAAGTATTCTCCTCTCGTCCTCATCCTCCCGGAGTACCATAAATTTAATTCCACTGAATATTTCACTCGGACCATCATCTACCGGGGTCACATTTTAAGTATTCATAATTAGATAATTCCACGAATTCGCGGGGTCGAGAGAGATCGCGAAACCGCAAAAGAGACAAACAAGAAAGGGCAGAAAGGCGAAAAAATGTATTTACTAAATCGCAATGTGAACGGAGATTGCTGAATGACTTAACCCAATTGTCAGATCCTGAGCTACAGACTCGGCCGTTGGGCTTGGGTATTTTTGCAGTGGCCGCTGATAGTCACCTACATTTTTTTTCCCTCCACTCGCCTCGTTTGGTCTAACGATCGGGCGCGTTCCGCGATCCCATTGTTCCTGAAACGATTCTGATGTTTCCATTCATCGAACATCAACGGACTCACATCTCCATTACAAAAACACTGCAAACAATATGAAAATGTTTTTTCTTTCTCTCTTTTTTTGTAAAATTCGCAGTCAATGGCGAAAATCCGCGAAACAATGGCCGTAGAATAGCCAGTGTATTATGAATATTCATTCAATTGAAGGGGGGGGGGGGGGGGGGGAGGGGGGGGGGGGGGGGGGGCGTCAGCGAGTGGAAATCGGTGTTACGAAAAATCCTATCGATAATATTATTTTCCTATTCTAGGAGAAATATTGCCTTTACTTGGGGGAAAAATATTTTAATTGAGATTGAGCCGATGATTTTTACGATTAAAATCAATTGAATTTTAAAATTTTTACGAGGCGTACTCTTAACTTCGCGATAGGAAGTAATTGGTTTCCCCCCAAAAATGGAAATCGCTAATTTTGTGAAATGTCGAACTTTTATAACCAGGAGAAATCCCCCAGATGTTTTTTATCGAGTTGTGCGTGAGTGCGCGCGCGCGCGTGTGTGTGTGTGTGTAATTACTTTTTTTTGTTCACGTCCCCGGACGAACGGATAGTACCATCGGAAAAATTTTGGTGGCGATCGATAGATCTCATCAAGGACAAGATCGGATTAGTTTGGGAGCGAAATCTCCCCACCCGGATTTTGAGTTTTTTGATAGATCAGGATTACAAGAAATTTGTAATTTTCAATTTCTATCGTTCACGCTCAAACGCAGGCGTGTCATCCGATCGAAGGGATTTTGATCGCGATCGATAGGCATTGACTTTGTCTACATCCCATTCGGATGGGAGTAAATTCCCCCCACCCCTTAAATTTCTATGTTAATATTTCAGTCTATCGGGAAATTCGTTACGAGGCTCCTCAAGGGCCGAATAAAAGAAAAAAATCACATTACGAATTGTACTGAGAATTCGTCGGGAAGATAATAGTTCAACGCAATAACAATGGGAGCGAGCGACCAACAACGCCGATCAATTTTTTTTGCTGATATTTAGTTAAAAATGAAGAGGATCCGGTAATATTGGGGAATAAAATTCACGTGAAATTCAATTTCTTAATTAAAAATTGGAAAAAAAATCCTTTTTTTCTATTAACAAAAGAACATTAAATAAAAATAATAATAATATTAATCTGATTAACATTATTATATTACTGCTAATGTAATGCTTAAAGCATATGATATATTAGTTATCATTGTTTCAATTTGTCAATTTTTCTTTATTTATTTGTGATTAAAAAAATATATTTTCTATTTACATTTCTTCAACAATTGCCCTGAGAAATTATTATCAATTGACCCGTAAATTTTTCCCCATTTTTCAATATTTCCGAAGCGGGAGATACAGAGCAACTGATAAGGCACTCATTGCTCCCTCTCGGGCCACTTGATTTTTTTTTTCCTCCACCTCAACTTGTCCTGTTTCCCTCTTTATTCTAACGTTTCCACGAGGATCGGTCAGGCGATGCATTTTCCCCTCTCCGTTCCGCTTTTTTTTTCTTTACCAACCGGGCAATATACAACCTCCGTATAGACACAGGCGACCCTGGGGGTATCGTTTCTGGTTGTATCAGATAGTGAGTGAAAAAAAAGAGGCAACCAAAAAATAGTGAAACAAAAAAATTTCAATGGAAGAAGCGCAACTATTCAGTCGACTATCGGCTCTCGCTTCGTACGCTCTAGCGTCGAATCCATTCGCCCCAGTCTCGCCTCGGTGAATTTTGATGGAAACAAGGGGATTAAGCGAGCGGATATCCGACAAAAAACGTATTAAACAAGACAAGTCCGTTGTTTAGGGGGATAAGGAGAGAGAAGACTGCAGTTGTGGTTGCCAAGTGATGTTCACGTCGGTAAATTCAGTCAGCCGAGGAGTAATTGAGGGGAGACATATTATATTATTTATTGACTCATAACTTTTAAGTCTAATGAATCTCCCACCTTGCCCGTCTCCTTGCAGAACTTTCGGGGATTAATAACGACCAGACAGGATTTTTTGATTAATTTTTTTAGCGCGGAATTCGCGGAAAATATTCATTTGTCACGGTAACAATTTTTTTCGAAATTTTCCAGTAGGATTCCCCGAAATTCCTATCGCGGCCCATTTTCAGGAGAATTTAAGGGAATTCCAGACAAAGCCGGCGAAGGAATTCTTCAATTTTCAGGACAACGACAATTTTTTGGGAGAATTTACGTACAGCGAGGAATTTTTTTTGGGGAGGTCTCCGGAAGTGTTTTGGGATTTCTGATAAAAAACGTAATTGTTAAATTTAGTTAATATTTTGTTAAATTTTCATTTTCATGAATTTTCTTCCCTATAAAATTAAAGAATTCTGTCGTTTTTTATTTTTGGGAATCAGTGAATTTGAAATTTTCACGTCCCCCTGATTTATCGATGAGATCATGAATTCTCAGCGATAAAATTCCTGTGAATTCCAGCGAAAATTCAATGTAATAAAAAATTCCGAGAAATGTCCCGAAAAATTCAGTGAAATTCCAGAATTTTCATAAATTCCAGAGACAAAATTCTTTGAAATTCCCGTGCAAATTAAATATGACAAAAAATTCCGAGAAATGTCCCGGAAAATTCAGGAAAATTCCAGAATTTCTCCGAATTTCCAGGGCCAAAATGTCCCGCCGCTGTCGACATGCCCTCCCGCCAGGGGATCTCAGATGCTGGTCTTAATTTCCCGTAGTCCCGGGAAAAATCGTCGGGATGAGCTTTCCCGAGACTTTCATCACCATAAAATTAAAACCCCTCCGAATTAGTTTCTCGCCATCCGCCGACTTTCCCATGAAGAAAAAAAAAAAAAGGTGATAGCTCTAGTGTACATTTCAGAGGCTCTTTTCCCTCATTTCCCTCGGAAATGGTGAAAATAACCACACCAAGTTCCCTATATCTACCAGCATAAAACGGAAACAATGAGGAAGGACGAAGTAACGAGCGAACGAGATGGTAGACGTATTGTTTTGGCACACTGCGTTGTCATTGTTAACGCAACAACTGAGGAGCTTTCTGTGGAAAGTGGAACTACCCAGCGTTAGCATCTGGAACGGAAGGTTCTCCAGTGGAGACTATCGGCTTACGGACGCCCAGTGCAAACTGAAGAGACCGGAACGTAGAAAATAAAACAACCGGGGAGAGGAGAGATGCATAGAATTCCCTTCTATCATCGGAGAAAATGAAATGTTTAATCTCAGCTCATTTTCCCTCTTTGTTCCCCAGCCAGAGGAGGCTGAATTTTTTTTTACTGTTTTTTTTTGCCTTCCGATTCTTTATCTTTTATATGAATTCCCCTATGAGCCCGGCTGCTCCTCATCTAGTCTCCAGCAAATGCGAGGAAAATGAATTGAAGAGTTTACGACCAGTTCCATCAGTCCAATTGGAGAATGCGATTTTTTTTCTCCCCCTTCTATTTACACACTATTTTTTTAATGACTTTTCACGCTGCGAACTACTCTGAGAGAGTGTAATTTTTTTTCTGGGGAAATAGCCGGGGTTTACGGGTGTCGAGAAGCCCAACGATTCGATAATAAATCATGGAGAAATTGGATCGACAGAGATCCAGCGATGACCTCAATTATCGCATACTTCCTTTCGGTTAGAATCGCCGCGGTAAATCTCCCCGGCATTTTTATCCGCACGTGTCATAAATCTTCGGTATTATGTGCCATCCCCTCGATTTTTCCCCCGAATGTTGTGCATTATTCGGTCGCACGGTCACCGGTTTTCTGAGCTCAGACAATTTTCAGATTTTCGGAGCTCAGAAAAATTGCTGCACTCATTCCTGGCGATCCACGGGATTTCGTTGTATCCATGATATCAGTGGCATCGCAATGCAGAGGCGTCTCAGAGAAATTAAGATTAATACTAATCTCGGATGAATAAAAATCGGATTTTTTGATATTGCTCCTGGCTGAGTCTAATTAAGAGAGTCTGAGTATTGCCAGACGTGTACCTGACCTGGAAGTACAAAACTAGAAGCAAACTTCGAGTGCTGAACTGGAAAGTCAACCTAGACTTGAATAAAATGTCGGGAGGTGCCAGATTTGTCGGCAGGACTAGTATTGAGTTGATTAAATAGGACCAGAAGTACTTCTTAAGGCTCTTAAGATATGACTCGCATGAATACTGAAATGCTCAGACAGGGTCTCCACTGATTTCCTCAACCGTCGATCTCTGGCAATGCCGTCCTGGCTTGTATAAGAAATCAATTAATCAAAGTCTAATTTTTCATTGCCACTGGACTCAGTCTAAGACAGTCTGAGGAGGACTACTGAAATGGAAGGTCACGCCAGACTGCAATCAGACGTCGAGATGCCTGCATAAACTGCTAAAATCTTTCTGATCTGTTTCCAATCTCAGATATTGAATAAAAATTCGAGTAATTGAAGCAGAACCTCGAAATTTCGCCAGATCCTCAGTCTGAGAAATGCCTAAAGACTTCTTTCCAACAGAAAATTTGCATCCCATTCGGGCTCGGGTCAATTGAGCCAGATTCTAACTCAGAGGGTCTCCGGGCTGACGATCCAATGCGTGAGGTGATAATCTAATAGCTATCTCTGGTGAACTAGAGTCTCTATGGATATCAAGTCTCGTGTGATTAAAGTACAAATGCGTAGGCTCATAGAATTCACAATCAGCCGCGGCAGGAAAAGGTAATAATAGGGCATCAATGGGAATTGGGAGGCAGAAATATTCAGATCCGATTAGAGAAAAGGACCATCAGCATCAGCCAGAGGTGATGCTGATGTGGCCAGACGGATTCGATTCCATAATTTCAGCAATTTTCGACATCTCACATTGCTATAATTGTCATGTTGATGGATGTGTCGCCCACGTGTAATCCATTTACCCAGTTCGATCAATTTCGGTGGCCATTAAGCGGAAAAGCCGCTTAAAGTGAACAATATTTAGTATAATACTCAGGCCAAATCAGTGATTCAGCATACAGCATTGATTTATGAATAAATATTTGGTCTGAGGCAAATTAATTTCCTGAAAATTCATTCGGGGTCTCTGTTAAAGCCACATCGGCCTTACTGAGTGTGATTATCGGATTATTGAGTTGAAAGTAAAAATTGGTTTTATCGATTTTTTTTTAATGGAAGGGGGATTAAACAATTTTTTTTAGGATTGACCAAAGAATTTCTAAAATTCTTGAAAATTTCTAGAGATGCCTTATTCCAAGTAACCAAAACACTGAGGAAAAAATTTTCAAATTTTGTATTAAGTAAATCCCCAAAAATTGTAAATATATGTTTGAAAAAAAAATGGAGAAAATTGGGAATATTTTTAAAGAGCATTCTTCAGAAATAAGTGAGTAAAGGGTTAAATGAAAAAGGGTAATTACCAGCGGGTAATTAACCAACGTCAACACGGGTCGTTAATTTAAAAATAGCCCTTTGAAAAAATTTTAAAAAATTTCTGTATTTTTTAAACTCCTCTTATGCCGAAATAAGGAGCCCTCGCGATACAAAATTTGAGGGAAAATTGGGACGGTAATCATCTGTCACTTCACGTGCTCAGTTTTCTCAATTGTTCCTCCCAGTTATTAAATTTTTTTTTATTTTACCCTCTACTCACTTATTTAAATCCAAAAAAATCTTTGAATACTTTGAAATTAGTTGAATTTCCTCTCGTTTTTTTTTCAAATCTATGTTTATAATTCTTGGGGATCTCTTTATTACAAAAATTTCAATTCAAAATAAAAAAATATGGGCTACACCCGGACCTTAATTTCCGCTTCTTTTAATTTGGATTTTGATTAAGTTTAAAAAAAAATTATTCCACAATTTGGATAAAGAGACTCGTAATTCTACACTGGGAAACCAGCATTTGTGTCTCTCGCCGAAAAATCCCGACCGCTCATTAGCTTCAAATCGAAAATATGAAAATTGAAAATTAATATTCCCTCAGAATCCTATTTACACTTTATCTTCTATTTCCGTTTTCCCATTTACCTGGAGATGTTAAATTAACCAGATAATAGTTATTCAGTTTTTGCGTGAGGTTTATCTGCTGATGGGGGAATTTATTAGACCGGTATAAAAGAATAAATTGAACGCCCGCAAAATTCATGAATTTTATCATTGGCCTCGATTATTCGAGGCCATAAGTGAATAAATGGCTTTCGTATGTGAAAAATACTCGGCAAAGGAAAATTCATTGCTCTTTCTACAGTAGGAGAAATTAATTCTGCAGATACCGATTGATCGAGAAAATTTTCCTCCGAGGGGATTTTTCGCATATAATACCACGAGAGCTTCGAAATTATCGGATATTTCCCGATAGGTTCGTTGCAAACAAATGAACGTGTCAAGTTTTCCAGTTTAAAAATCACGAG
>JAPYZM010007797.1:0-11388 GCA_030522845.1 Psyttalia concolor | reverse complement strand
CCTACCAAAAATCCTTCCCGTCCATTATTTCCAATGTCCTACCTTGAAAATGTGGAACGCATTCCCCTTCCTAATTCCGAACCGTTGTAAAAATATATAATAATACTAATAAGTTATTATTAAGTAATGCGGGTTCTGGCTCAACATTTTGGGGCTCGTGAAGGTCTACGTTGGGCCAGTAGAGGGTCAGATGAAAGTGGGTGGGTGGGTGGTGGGTTAATCCGCGGACTCGCGGTTTGATTCGCGGTTCGATGCATTGTTTTTTCGTCATGTCTTGATTGATTGTTTGATTGATGTGATTGATTTACAGGTAAAACTCTATGTCTAACTGGAGAATGAATGTTCTGTTGGATGGGGGTCAGATTAAAGTGGGTGGTGGGTTAATCCGCAGATTCGCGATATAATTCGCGGTCTGATTGATCGATACATTATGTATTGATTGATTGTTTGATTAATCTAGTTGATGGACAGGTAAAAATAAATGTCTACCTGGTGATTGGTTGGATAACCTGGCAGAATACCCTCTCCCCCCCCCCCCCTACAGATGTGTTTGAAGCTGAATCCGTGGCGCCAGATGACCCGCCAAAATCAGTTCTCATTTTATCTGTCAATTTGTCCCAAGCTTCGTGAACATGCATTGCCGCAGTCGTACTTTTAAATGTGTGTGGCAGTAACGCAATATCCTCACAATCCATTGACTTTAAATTCAGTAATTTATTGTACATATTGAAGGAGCGTTCAGCAGATCGTTCTATCGTTTTCTTCGATAACCATTTCTGGAGCTTTTCGAGATTCTTGACGGCACACATCATATTTTCCTTAATATAATTGCGATACGCACGATTATGAGATGGTAACTCTTTCAATTTATTCAATGATGGACAATTTTCGAAATTGTCCTCAATATTCACTATCAAGACTGCCAATGAAGGGTTACAAATTTTTCGTAGCTACTCTCTCCTTTTAGCGCCTTTCACGTAAATTCTTGTAATATCGCCCAAGGATTTCCACTTCTCTTGTACTATCTTTTCAACTTTATTATATGATTGATTTCCATAATTCCATGATAGACCATGGTGATAACGCTCGAGCCAGCGATTTACACTTCTATACTTTGATGACAAATTGGAGAATGGTAGGGGTGGGCGAAAAAACCAACCTGTCGGATTGGGAATTTTTAAAGCTTTATATGGCAGTTCTTTAACAATAAACTGATTCCAAGACATTTGGAAGCCCTGCACATCCACGAGTAACTCCATGGTGACTGATATAATGTTGTTGTCTACACTTGATTTTGTACTCGCAACTTTCTAAGCTAATTTCCTTACAGCGCCACTTATTGGATTATAGTGAATAACTCGATCATGTAAAATGAGGCAATAAGCGGTGGTGTCCGCTGGAAAACTTTCTTTCAATTCAAACTCTAGACATACATCCACAGGACCGAATTTTAAAGATTTATTTTGTTTAGAGCAATCAATAACTACTAATGATGTAAGAGTGGAAAATTCTTTCTTAATTAATAATGGATAGATTACTTGTTGGTCATAATACGATGAGTGAAAGTTTGTATACATGTTGTAGAGCACTGAATATTGATTCTTATCTATATCTATATCTAAATAGCCATATGGGTAACATTGAGAGTTTAAAAATAATTTAACATCGCTGAATTTACAATGATCAAAATTACCAGCATTTTTCCTATTCTTATTTTTTCGATCCGTCTGAAAACCAAGGATTACATAACGGCTTTTTTAGTTGAGTGGCAGTCTTCACTGTTCACACATGCTTCGTCGTTTGAGGAAGCAATGGATACTCATATAATTCCCATGATCTAAAACTCGATGGTATTGACGGATCTTTCTGAATGAAGTTCAGCAGTTCAACTCTCTTGGTGTCTGATAGAGTTATATATGGGATAAGCCATTATATTTGGTTAATATTAATTTTCACATGTTCATCCGCGGTTTCAATAAGCGCATTGTTATGATGGCGAGCTCGAAATAAAATCAACTCATGTTTCACATTGACTATAATTTTTCGATAATCTTCAGCGAATCCTAGCAACATAGCCAATGGAATGGATATGTCAAAATAGCCATCAGCATTAGTTAAACTTAATTTCTCCTCGACACCTAACCGTCCAGCATTCTCCATCGAGATGCTTTGATTGGGTGTTAAAGAAACAAGATTCTTCATAAGTGTCGTAATACCTACATTCTTGACTTTATCTATTTCAATAGCATTAATTTTATACCGAATCTCTTGGAATAAATGAAAAATGGCATTATTCACAAATTTCGTAGCAGTTGCGACAGCGTTGTCTCATTTAACAAGTTTCCGGTGAGGCATAAGTAACTTTTGCTTGGTGAAAGAATGAGATCCTGATTTTGAACAGTTATTCGAATTTCATCGCTACTCTCTAGTGCCGTTGAGGCATAGGATTGATGTGCATGGATCTCCCAATGAGCGATGGATTCTTCAAACACTGGAGGTATTTTAATATTCAGGCTTTCCTCCATGATATACAGCAACAGATAAATAAGACCTTTGTAAGACAAAAACGTTTTTCACACTTTTTTCACTATCAGACCCAAACTCTCCAGTCATTTTTTGTTGAGGTTTTAACATCTTGAAACCAGCACGCGTACTGATTGAAGGAATGCCTGGCTGGTGACTTTTATAGGAGTAGCCAATCTTGCGATTATAAACAATGGCCATGATTATGACATAGATTTGATGTCTTATAGTAATCGTTTCACCTCGAAAATTCACCAAGTCACCGTCTTGATTCACAATTCGCAGTTGTAAATTATTAATTGTCTGCACATTCACTGGTAAATAAATAACTTGTGATGGAACTTCCACTATTTTATATCCAGGAGGCACTGTAGGGAACAACTCATGAATTGTGTGCACTCTTTGACTATTATTGTACGCCGCCGTTGTGATATTACACTCTACTCGTAAGGCGTTCACTTTAAGAATGGCTACAGGTTGATCTGATTCGGGAGTTTTATTAGCCTCCAAAATTCTGTGAGTGAAACCACGAAGTCGACCAATAGAATCCCCAGGTCTCAAATCTAAATCCTTATTACATTTCACTTCACTGCGTAGGGTGTTTTTGTTACTCTTAATATTTATACTAATATCAGTGTTCTTCAAATTTTTCACAAAAAATTTGGAGATGTCATCAATTTCATAACTCCCTGTAGGAATCGTGATTGTAGTATCTCCTATGTGTAATTTATGATTCCTCATATCAATGTTCGGAATGGAGTTGAATGTTAGGAATTCCACCAGTCCTAAAACATAATTTTTATCATTTGAAAGTTCAATTGGAGGGAAATATTGAAGTTCCAACACTGATGATGCTCCCGAGGCTGTCAAGGTTAATGAATCACTCATGATTGCCACCATTCAACTGATAGAAAGTCATTGATGCTCAGTCTTATATAATTGTCCAATAAGAAAGGCTAAACACAGGTGTCCACAATTATAGGCATTCCACTTTTGAAATCGCTTATGATTATATTTTATGCTACCAACACCAAGGTAATTAAAGAGATCTATAGGCGGTTATAGATTGCCGAAACTATCAAAATGACATGTTCACCTATTTTCTTGTACGCAACCCAATGAGTTCCAGGACCTTTCTTATCATCCAAATTGATAATGGCAGATTCATTTTTGTATGGTCCATTTTTCGGTAACTCATTACGCATAAATATACCACGAAAATGTGGATTTCTCGTGACTGTGGCATATTTTATCAGATCTCCATCCGTTAGAGCCCTGCGTAGCAGCATCGCTCATAGTTTTTTGGTTTCAAGTATAAACCCATTCCTTTTTTATAAAGTTTCAGATGTAAGCCTTTTCCGAGTGCAATAACTTCCATTGATTCATTGGATCTCTTATTTTCCGCGAGCTGTTGTTTAGCGTATTTCCCATTATTCACAACTCTAGCAATAGTAGTAGCCCCACCAGCTAATGCTCCGGTTGCGCTCAAACCCGCAAACAGTGGCACGACAAAAGGTAAAATTCCTCCGATTTTCGCCGGAACTGGAATCGCTCGAGGTATCCTGACTTGATGCCTTCCATCAGCCTGCTTAACAGCTACTCTTGCACCATTAAGAGCCGTTTTGATTGCATGATGTGAGCCATTATTCAATTTAATTGAATTTCTGGCAGATTTAATGATAGTTTTAAGTGTCACTATTTTTTCTTAGATAGTTTAGTTTACGCTTTATTTTCTTGTTCTTTGTCACTCCCCCTATCTATTTTTTTTACGTACGTGCCTGATTTTTTCCCACGTGAACTTTATTTCTTCTTGGTAGGACTTGATTTTCTCCCCTGTGAACTTGATTGATTGTCACCCATACCTAATTTTGCTTCAACCTTCATTACGTTTGTTATGAATAAAGCCGCAGCTTTTTCCCCAATAGAAGCGTCTTGAGCCGACAACCGATTCCAAGCTCGTTCCGCAAGTTCTTTATCAGCCTTGTATCGTGCTGTAATATTCTCTCTATTTTTCGAGTACGAAATGTCATGCGTTTTACAGGCAGAATCAAGTTGGTTTATGCCAGGATCTCCACGAGCTAATCTCTTCGCCAATATTGTACCTGGTTCGCCGTACTGATAGCCAGGTAAATGCAATTCAACAGGGAGATTATTGATAAATTTGTTCAATATTCCTTTACCCTTTTTTGTGCATAATCTATGCACAATCATGTTTGAAGTTGAACTGATTGACTTCGCTATAAAAACTGCAATTTATAGTTATCCAGATCAGTCGCTAGGAAGATGGAGATCAGTTCACATGGCAACGGCTTGCCCGTCATCAATTTCGATGTGATCACGACGAAAAATCAAATTAAAGCTAAACGTCATGTTTACCCATTTAAATATTACCAATGAAAATAGTACATCAAAATATTACAACGAAAAATCTCATTAGCTGAAATCATTACAATGAAAAATATTACAAAAGAAATATATTTCAAAGAAAAATATCACAGAAAAAAAATATTACAAAAAAATGTAGTACAGCAGATCAATATTATAAAAAAAAAACAAATCAAAAACTAATATCGGAATTTGATCAATTTTACGAATCACAAAGTAATTCCAAACAAACAAACTATAAACATAACCATGTCACAAAACAACATTATGAGCAGTACCAGGAAGGTATTCCAAAATATCGCAATCCTCGGCATACCGATCAACGATAACCTTCAGACGAGCATCATAATCACAATATTTTTTACGACGGCGAACAGACAACGTTTTTCCGGCTCTAAACTGATTGCAAGACAATTCCACCGCTGCTTGCTCCTTTTGCAATACGCCAAAAAACTTGCCTCTGTGCACATGATTCCGCCCTAATTGCTGATTAAATGCATGATGCCATCCCTCTAATGCGTTGTTCGTGCGAGCATCACCATCCAAAACCAAACTGAAACAGTTCCACAACTCAATGCGAAATAAGCCAGACACATAACCTCTTCCGCGTTTCGATCCAATCCATGTTTTCCGGAAGTAAATGACAATGGGCTTCGATTCCTTTTTATTGGCTATCAAATAAGGTGAAAAAATTAGTAGAATAAATGCATCATATACACGGTTAGGAGGTACAAAGGCAAGCGCAATCAGCATTTTGACATTCAAAGCAAACTCCGTATCAGTTCTTTTCGTGGAAGCCACATGACTGGATATGACGCTACACTGCCTGACCAACATGAAACAAGCAGGCAGGTGTGGTAGTAGCAGGAAAAAATTCGTATTCAAACGTATTCAAAAATGTAGCTCAAAATCAGTAATAAACTATTCCGGACGAAATACAATTCCCTCAGCCTCCAATATGACTTCAAAAATTGCTCTGTATACCAATTTTGATGTAGAAAGGGACAAGATAAACACAAAAGGCAGTGATTTTTTCTTCATCTCGCCTGACTCAACATCTTCACGTTTAAGCAATCCGTGAATTGTATACAATTGTTGAAAAGTCGTAGGCACCGATTTGAACGTACCATCACCCATGCAAACTCGACACTCAGCCAAAGATCTCAAGTTCTCGATAGTAGTAAAAACTAAAAAACGCCTCTCGTCTCCGCCACGATCATAGAATAAGAAATTATGCCTTTTTTTAGTTTTCGTGTAATATTCAGGAATCACTAAATTTCCACGAGTTTACACACACGTTGAGAACGAGTCCTGAACATAATTTTATGCCACGCGGCCTGGAACCGGCTGAATTAGGCACAAGGCGCGAAGCGCCGAGTGCGTAATCAGCCGGTTTCAGGCAGGAGGGGCATAAAAGTAATTTACCGGACTCCCAAAACCTCGAGCATTACCTCGGAATAATACCATTGATACTCGCAAAAATAGGCCGGCCTCGATAATATAAGTTGTGGCACTCTTGAAATCTCGATCATTACTCGGAATACTAGGGTCTGTAACCTCCGTAAATAACAAATTATAGTAATGATAGTTAAGGCCTGGAATGATTACTCCGATTAATCCATTCCGATCAGGCACTATACTTCCGGTAGCTCAATAATTTACTAATAATTAATAACTCCAAAATAATAGTAAGACAGACAGACAGACAGACAGACAGACAGACAGACAGACAGACAGACAGACAGACAGACAGACAGGCAGACAGACAGACAGACAGGCAGGCAGACAGACAGACAGACAGACAGACAGACAGACAGACAGAGACGCCTAGAGGCACTCGCGCTTGGCGCGGAAACCATTCGAATTCAAATTTGAATTCGGGAAAAATTCATGCCTTTACTTCTTAATATTTAAGTGTGAACCTCGCCAAAGCCCGACGGGCTAACGGATACTAACAAAAACTACCTAAGAGATAATTTTTCACTACCCTATAATTAACTTATACTAATTATCACGACCGCTGAAACTCAATTTTAACAATGCGTTGAACAGACAATAATACTTAACTTCTAACTCACCCTCACGTTACGGCTTGTCCATTACGGTGGAAACTCCTAGATTCGCAGAACCGACGATAACAAAAACTTAACTGAATCGATATTCGAGGAGATAGGCAGACCACCGGCAATTCGGCAGGTCGCTGGTCAAGGCCGCTTCTGCCGACCTTCCAACCTCATCTCACCCTCAACTAACCCTCGCGAATCTCTTCCTTCGGAATGCTGGCACTTTCAGCCAGACGGTACATCCCTAGGGGATTTTACTAACGGCCTAAATCTTCCCTACACGTCGGATGGTAAAACAAGCCCTCTTCACGATGGGAGGTCAGGACCGACGCGACAATATGAACCTAACCGGCCCAAACTGTGCCTCAGGTTTCCCTGGAATTTAACCCTAACTAGAATTACTTAACTTAACCGCAGGGTATTAAATTCTTAAGTCGAAGAGAGGTGCTGTAGGTGCTAAGGCTGTGGGTGTCTCCTGGACGTACCCCAGCTGTACGTTACAAATTATAGAGGATCTGCTTGAGGCTGGAATTATATATTAGACTATGCGCATTGTCAATTATTAACAGTTAAATCATGAGTGTTGATGTATTCGGTCGTCACTTAAATTCTGATCGAGGCGCTCATAATAATGGTTCACCAGATATTGGATATAAGCTCACTCCAGATCGTAAGTATGACCTTTTAGATAAAAGGCTGGCTAATCTTACCACGCCTGTGGACCCTCTTGATGGGGTTACGTTGGAGATGCTCTATAAAGAGATTCAAACCTTCCGCATTGAAATGAACCACAGATTTGTAGATCTGAACAGGTGAGTCGGAAAAATGATGCTGTAATTTGAGCAAATAACGAAAAATGGAGCAAAATGAAATGGATGTTGCAATGGAATTGCATAGACCAACTCATCGGAATTATCGTCACCGAAAAGTTGATATACATGACTTGGATGAGACTTGGCAGGCTGATTTGGTGGATATGACGACTTATGCGAAAAGTAATGATGGAAATCGATTTTTGCTGACAATTATTGATATTTTTTCGAAATTTGCTTGGGTTGAGCCGATACGGAGAAAAAATGCTCGAGATGTTAGCAATGCTATGAGACCTATTCTTCAACGTGGACGTATACCGAAACACTTGCATGTTGATGGAGGGAAAGAATTTTACAATTCTGACTTTCAACGATTGATGAAAAAGTATAACATCAATTTGTACTCGACATTCAGTAATTGAAGGCTCCAATAGGCGGCGTTTTAATCAAACTTTGAAGAGTAAAATGTAGCTATAATTCAGTTTCCGTGGAAATTACAAGTGGATTAATATGTTACGCGAATTAATCTATGAATATTACCATCGAAAAAATCGGACCATCGGCATGAGACCTGCTGATGTCACAATAAACAATGCCAAAAAATTCCATCTAATTTATGCAGACTTTCGAGTGAAGACTGGAGCAGCAGAGTTCCAAATAGGGGACCTAGTTCGCATCAGCAAAGTGAAACATGCCTTTGAAGAAGGATACACACCTAATTGGGCTACCGAAATATTCACTATCAAAGAAATTAATAATACTAATCCAGTTACATACAAATTGATGGATTATAAAAAGGAGACAATTAGTGGAAGTTTTTATGAAGAAGAACTATTGAAAACTAAACATCCCGATGTATATTTGGTTGAAATAGTGCTGCAAAAACAGGGGAATAAATTATATGTAAAGTGGTTGGGTTTCGGTAAGACGCATAACAGTTGGATAAATGCGGATGAATAAGGGGGAGAAGAACTGTTTCAGGAATAGTGGAGGCGGTTCAGCTATATTAACCACGGTCATTTCTCGATCTCATCAGTTTCGGTTGAACAACATGATGGCGAGAGTTTTTCTGTTACAAGTCCTTGTGACATCTCTATGCCAGGCTGGAGATCTTCTCAATGTTGAGATTCCAAGTCGCAGTGGGCTGCATTACGAATCCATAGGCGATGTACACATCACTACAGCAGAGTGGTGGGGGCTTACTAGTTACATTGACTTGAGCAAATTCATCTATGACCGACCCCTAGTTAACAAGAAGCTTTTCGAAAATATGAGTCGAAAGTGTGAATTTTATATTGAACCTGACCAATGTGACGTGATCATTAAAAGTGAAAATTTGTTGAGAAAAAATGAAAATGTGGAAAAATATATAAATGAATTTAATTTCCTCATGAATGAATCTAAGAGTGAAGAGGAAAATGAGGATGAAATTTTAAGATTTGTGAGGGCTATAGAAGAGACATCTTTAGGTGCATTCAATGAACAGCCTGAAATTGATTATGGAAATATATGGAATAAGACTAATAGAACTTTAGTGACTCATGTTACTCTAATAGGATTACACGAGTTTCATGATATAATTAACGACTTGGAAAAAGGAAGTACTGCCAAAGCTCAAGATGTCGACGAGACTCTGAAAATTATTGGTGAATTAGAGAAACATGAGAAAATTGCTACACTTGAATATCAACCGATGGTAGATAAAATAAATAATTGGGCTAAAAGTTTGGACATCGCATTGGATAACTATATTTATACAATACGAACCATCATTGACGCTGTATATCTAGCCAAAAGTGGGGTAACGCACCCACCTTTCTTTACACATAAAAAAAATGAAAACAGCGGTTGACTATTTCGTCGCAAACAATCAGACATCATCACTGATATTCCCTATTTCGATTGAAGAATTGCACACGGATAAATTACTAAAAATTTCTACAACGAAAATTGTGTTTAATGGAGACAGACTGTTGTGATACGCAATGTTCCACTTGTGGCCTCTTCAGTGTATCATTTGTTCAAGATGCATCCGTATCCCACATTTCAAATATTTTGACATAAACCAGGGTCGGCGTACATTCAACCGAGGGCTGACTACCTGCTACAAACTGAGGATTTTTATTCCCTAGTCCACACTGAGGACCTTGTCAGTTGTCAAAGCACAGATGATCAGCATTATATTTGTGGTCCTAATTTCCCTCTGTATGGTATCAAAGCCCGGCCGATTTGTGCGGCCACAAGTTTTATAATCGATAATCAACAATCTGTTCTCAACTGTAATATCAAACTCAGGTCAACCTTCATTTCTCATTGGACAAATACTGGAAATGGTTGGTTATATTCAACACCGGGGAGAGAGGTGATGAATATTTGGTGCGATGTTCGACGTGTGGATGTACTGAATATTTCTGGGGGAGGTGTACTTCAAATAGGAGAAGGATGTCAAGCTGTTATATCCTATGCAACGATGAAGGGATTTAAATCCAAAGATGTGCCACCTGTAAACTATATTGATGTTTGGAAGCTTAATGTAACCAGTTTAGTATATAATCAAAACTGTTTCGATTCCCTAACAAA
This sequence comes from Psyttalia concolor, assembly GCA_030522845.1. Taxonomy (NCBI): domain Eukaryota; kingdom Metazoa; phylum Arthropoda; class Insecta; order Hymenoptera; family Braconidae; genus Psyttalia; species Psyttalia concolor. Next base: position 1,025 of record JAPYZM010007797.1, on the reverse strand, counting down.
AAATTACGTTGAACGTGGAGACTTTTTAGACAAATGTGAAGAGCGTATGCTTCAAACAAAATCATATACTACACACTTTTCTTTACTCTTGGTAGGGTTAGTAGTTTTTGGATTATTAGGGGTTTTACCTTGAGTAATTTTCAGCATTGTAACAGGGAAAAGCTGTAGACAGACCATTGTATGAATGTTTCTTAAGGAATAAATAAAAAGAATTTGTTTCAATAAGCAGTTTTTGTTTTATTTTTATATTTCACCTAACGTTTACATTGAGATTTTTAAAACCATAGGGTAGTGTATCTGTGTTGTTCGCTATGAAAATGCGCTTATCATCATGCCAACTTAATGCTAGTTTGGTTTGACGGATAGTAAAGACATGGTGTTTAATAGATCGAATCATATTTTGAGGGTGTGAAATATTTTTATGTTGCGTTAAACAAGCAAAATAACCATGAAACGTAATCCGTTTTAATGTCGATTTTTTACACCTTTTGCGCGTGATTTTCCTCGATTTCCACCTAAAATTTTAAATGTATTGTAACGAGATTTCTCTCGTGACGGGTAACCATGTACCCTGCATGACCGACTACAAGAGTCGGCGCGCAATAAAGGAACATACACCGAGAAAACGGTGAAGGGAGGTTTATCTACCGCCAACTGGGAAAATTGACGGTGTAGCCATCGCTACATTACCGACGTGCCAGCTCGCACTTTCATGCGATAACGCTTCGGTATCGTAGTGGGGACTTCTCAACGCTACGTCACACTGCTACGTCACAGCGCTACCCCCACTCCAGGAATTGGCAATATAAGCGCGCACCCGATGCGGACTCGATCAGTTCACGCTCGACTGGCTCTGAGCGCTGAGCTACCTATCTGACTGCTCCCTAGGTTTCACACCTTCGCAGTTATACCACTGTACGCTTTGTATTTCCTAGTTGTTCTCTCCATTCTCTGGATTGAGAACCAACTATCGCTAGCTCCCTTCGTGTATCTATACACGGACTGTTCTCTATACTTTTCCCTCC
>JAPYZM010007784.1:0-12461 GCA_030522845.1 Psyttalia concolor | reverse complement strand
CAAATCTGCTCATTTTCTATTAAACTTTTTCAATAACCATAATAAAATCCAATCTGTCAGATACAATTGAGGGTTACTTCATCATTTGTTTTTTTTTTTTATGTAGGCAACATGAAAAATTTCCAGTGAAATTTCCAAGAATTTCCGCTGAAATACCGTGTTGGCTATACAAAGTAACGTCGAATGGTGCAATTCTATTGGCCAAGATTTGGATGGGAAAAATAATCAATAATATCACAATCTGAGGGTGTCGATATTCATTTTTCAAAATAAAAATCCCTAATTTTTTAATTTTTCATGAATATTTCCTGGATTTAGGGGCCAATAGTAAATTACTTTCATATTTATTTAAATTTTTGAAATCCTAATTTACATTTTTGGAATTCTGAGATACGTTTTTGAAATTGTAACTTAGAATTTCAAGAAATCCATTCAATCATTCCCAATAATCCTAAATTGTTGTTTTAAAAATAATTACTTGAAAATAAATTGGGCCCTGTCACGGCCCAAATTGTAACTGCCCGTAAATAAATTCGAAATGCCTTCCAAAAACTGAACACAATCAGCGCCTCCGATCAATTAATGAGCAAATCACTGCTTCGAGCCTCCCGAACTTCTCCTGCCGAAGTCCGCAAAAAAACATCGCGTGTGCGCCAAAATTCTCAGGTTTTCTAGAACCACGAAATGAAAACAAAATGCGGAGAGACTCAAAATCGCCGGCCGAGACAATCCCTCGACATTTCGAAATGAAAATCGGTAAACAAGGGATCTCATCCGCCGACAGTTGCTCCGAAAAACCACTGAGCGCTCGGATCGCAAATAAAAGAGCAAAAAAAATGTAAAAAAAAAAATTCTCGTCCACCGCATTTTCCGTGAAATAAACATGACTGACCGCTTGTACAATTATCCACTCTTCCGTCGTGAGCCGAAAAAGCCAAATGTAATACTCCTTCACCACCTGTGATCACCGGAGTCTAAAAAAATCCAATCCAAACGTCACAAGCCAATCCATGTTAACAGTTAATTCCGTGTGTTCCTTCTGAATGTTAAATGTGTTCGTCCCAAGTGTTAAAGAGAAAAAATAATAGTGCATTAATCAAATTTAACCTGTTGTGCTGCCAACTCACATCTTAACCGATACTAATCTCATTATGAAAGATGTTGGAATACTTTCACTCGACTAAATCTTGAACAAATAATATATTCCTCAACTCTTCTGTGATAAGAGGCCAATCGCCAGCCAATAACAAATAAAGGCTAATTATAACTGGATTTATCACTGGGGCTCTCTTTCGTGTTCCACTAATTGTTAATTATGAATTTTAGTTAATGAAAATTGGAGAGTCGCAAGCAGTGAGTAACGAACTCAATATTTTTCAGACCTTTCTCTCTAATTTTACATTTTTTTTTTTCGTTCTGAAAAATAGAGGAATAAAATCTGGTATCCCGAGGGTCAAATAATCATTTTTATGGTATGAACAAAGAGCGAAAGATTTTTTTGACGACTTGGAAATATTTTTACGCCCCCAGATTGAAGGTATCGATTCTGTCGATGGTTTTACCCTCGACAAAAATTCGGGACTCTTTAAATATGTTTTTATTTTGTTTGGGATGTTTTTGCGTTAATTATTGGGAAATTAGCTTGGGCCTTGACCAACTTCTCTTCACCAGGCTTCAGTTGTTTGGAGAAGGGGAAGTGCGGATGATTCATCCTGGATGATTACAATGTGGCATCGGTAGAAAGTATTTTTCATTGCTTCCGGGATTGTTTGCAGATATGGTAGCAGCTGGGCCAACAGCTCTGATGGCTGCTGGTGACAGCGGTACATCAAAAACAGCTGATAATGGAGTGCAGGAGGGACAATTGAGTGGTGAGGGCGAGAGAAGGAGGAGTTCTGCATTTGCAACAAGTAAACATTTTTTTGTGTGTTTCTCTCGAGTTTCGTTAGTTTTCTGATTTCTTTGGCTTGGGAGGATCACTCGGAATTGGCTGAGTGAATTTCTATAAGCCTGACGTTATTTTGAAGGGGGGTTTTCAAGCTTGAAAATCAATTTTTATGAATGAAAATCGCGTCATTAGAATAGAAGATCTTCGAATTTTAGGCGAACGATTTTTTCACATTTTCTTTTTTGGTTGATATGGTACAGCTGAATTAGTTCTAAATTTTTTCCAAGATATTTTGGTAAGCCCAAAAATGACGTTTGATTTGTTTCTATTTTACTATTTAATTTAAAGACTTTCAATAGAGCAATTTCTTTCTATTTTGTTCTTAATTATATTTTTTTATTTTTTCTTTTTCTTGACTGGGAACTCCTTAGGACTGGCTGAGTCAAATTGTATAAACCCAGGCTCATTTCAGAGAAAAAGAAACAAAATAAATCACTGGATTGAAGCGCGAGCAATTTTGACCAAGTAATGCAATTAGGAAGAACTGAGATTAATTTATAAATAAAAATTGAAATTAAAAATTGAATTTTTATGAAACTAAAGAACAATTTTCTATTGAAACTTGGAAATCTTCGATTCGAATAGAGTGAATAAAAATTGATTTTCAAAGCCGAAGATATATTTTTAAAATGACTCCAGATTTATTTCATTTTACTTAACCAATTTCACGGAATTTATTTTTCATTTTATTAATCATTTGTGGCTGTCATGAATATGCAAAACAGTTCTGCTAGTTTATTCTGACTATAAAATGAATTCCTCAGCTATTTTGAGACATGATAAAAGGATGTTCATCCGTAAGATTTTCAGTCGGACATTCCCACAGAAATATGAGACAAAACGGCCTCGATCAGGGAGAAGCTAATGGAGGTTGAATGTTCAATTGATCATTGAAAAAAATGAGAGGAATTTCAGTGATTCAATGTTTCCAGAACATAATTCCGGCTTCGGACAGTAGTTTCGATCGCTGAATGAGTCAGTGGAAAACAATCTCCCCCATGATTTTAGCACATTTTGTGCTTCCTTAGTGTTAATTCTTCAGAAATAAAAAAAAAGAGTAGAATGGCTCACTCCAGGAGGCATCAATAGACCTAACGCCCATTTAATTGTTTATCGTTGATCTAATTGAGGATTATTGTGTCAATTTAGGGCAGAAGGACAGCTCAATCACACCAAATAAGACTGCCTCGATTCGAGAAACCAAGACATCTAGACTTAGAGCTGCTTCAATCGTGTCTCCAACTGGTGAGTATCGAAGGAGATTTATTGAATCGCCAATAACAATGATCTGTCAATATTTCCTTGAAGTGGTGATGCATGATTGAATGCCTCTGATCGGTCGATCATTTGGAGGTGAATTGGAGGCATTATGAGTCTAATAAATTTTGCTTTATCAATCTCTACTTATTGATGATTATCAAGAACGAGCTTTATAAAGGTTTTTATTTATTGATCATTTTCTAGAGATATTTTCCCACCAATATCATTTAGCATTTCATAATCTCAAATTTCATACGATTGACGTTAACGACTTATTAAATATCCAAATGAAATAAATGAAAAATATTGAAAATTGGAAGACTAATTAAATGTTTGTAGCAGTAAGGAACGAAAAATTTACGATTTTTGATGGAGCAACTGAAAATTGGCTGCACCTTTTCATTGTAAAAAATAAAAATCAAATGAAAACAGAATTTTTTTCGAAATTCTTCCCCATTTGATACTTCGATAGTCAAAAAGTATGGTTGTCAACAAAAATCAATTTTCTTTGTAAAATAGTGAAATTGGAATAGAATTTTTTTGATCACATTTTCTTTTTGTATATAAATAAGACTGTCAATTTTTCTTAGAAATGGTTACTGTGGCATAAATCTTGTGCAATCATTCAGAAGACGATTGGGAATTTTATAAACTAAAAAAAAACTATTGAGACATTTTGTTACGAATTCTTTAAGTTTCAATGTTTATCTAGTGATTGATGGTTGAAAAATATGCCTTCTGTTCCCCAACGAACGTTTTCTTATTCTTTGTCATTAGATATTCCGACAGTCAATGGACTGACACGAAAAAAAATCATTGTGAGATATTGAAGTTATGATAGAATTGTTTTGTTTGAAAATTTTTGAATCAGATTTCTTTTGTAAGTAATTAATTATATAAATTCCTCTTGAAGATGATTAATGTTAGATGTACCTTAGCCAATGATTTATAAGGCAACGGGCAATATTACAAATTAAAAAAACTAGTGCTAAAATTGTTTACGAAATCTTCAGTTTCAATGTTTATTCATAGTGATTCATGAAAAATTTCATTCCTATTCCCTAACGAATGTATTCCAATTCTTTCTCATTAGATATTGCAACAGTCAAAAAGTCTAAATTGTTTAAATAACGAGATTTTCTTTGTCAAATATTGAACCTGGAATAAAATTTCCTTAATTGATTTTTTTTTATCTATTTCTTTCGTAAATCATTTAGTATGTCAATTTCTGTTTAAGATGATTAATATTATATGAACCTTATGCAATTATTTAGAAGCCAACAGGGAACATTATAAATTAAAAAAAGTATTGGAAAAATTTATTACGAATTCTTCAATTTCACTCAGACGCAGTTTATTTCTGGTGACTGATGATTGAAAAACGTGTCTTCTATTCCCTAACGAATGTTTTCAAATTCTTTTCCATCAGATACTTCAACAGTCAGAAAGCCTGGACTACCAGAGACAGTTCCAACGTCACGTAGTTCTCCTCATACGTCCGGCAGTAACTTATCAACAATTCAGGTATAAACAGAAGCTATTGGCAAGTTGACCTTTGCTGAGTAATCCTTCAGTTGAATTATTACCACTCATATCAGCACTTCGATAACGTAAAAAACCCTCTTTTCCTTTTAAATACTGTAGAGGACAGCGCGAACCAGTGGAATACCGCAGATATTTTCACGTGAGAGGGAGAGACATCGACAGCTCCCAAGCAGAGGGGCTGATGTCCATGAAAAATTGATGGAGTCGAATGCTGGTGAGTATTTTTACACCTTCGGACGTGTCGAATCGGGGGAATATGAAGGCTCATTAAGAATTTATTTCGTTGGATAATTCCTCGCGTCAAACGTCTTTCCTGGGATTATGCAGGGACTCATGGTTTTAATTGATCGTTAATTATTCAGACCTTGAGGTAGTGAGTAACTTATATTACTGGAGAAAATGGGGCCTGATGGTTTCTGGAAACATCTTCGGACGTGGAAAATGTAAGAGAACATGTCTGATGACACTGGTTTTAATGAATTTGATAGAACAGAATTCTCTTTTCTTTGGGCATTTGATGATTAGATGATTGGGATTAATTATCAATGATGCGTGTCTGGAATTTTCTAGAAATAGTTATGCCTTTGAGTTGGATTTTTGGGAAAAATTCCCCACCAAACGTCATGTGTATTTTTTTTTTAATTTTTTCTTTACAAAGGCGTCTAATTGGTTATTTTTCTATAATGAATAGATCCCCAAGGATTCTGAATATGTCTATGAAAGAACTAGAGATAATTTGGAACATTTTCAAAGAGCGTTTTTGAGCAATATTGAGCAGTAAGTGAGTAAAGAATGAAATAAAAAATGTTAAATAACTGGGAGGGACAATTGAGAACACGGACCACGTGAAGTGATAGATGATAAGCATCGCAATTTTGTATAAAGTCTTTTGTGGCAAGTGCTCTTCATTCCGGCATAAAAGAAAGCTTAGAAAATGTGGAATTTTTTTTTTAAAGAGTCCTTTTTAAATGAATGCCCTATGTGCGAAGGATTGAAAAATTTCCTATTTCAACCTCCCTAACCCCATGTTGCCATGGTAATTACCGATTTTTAATTTTACCCGCTACTCATTTATTTCTCAATATATCTTAAAAAGGCTCTTTGAAAACGTTCCCAATTTTCTCTAGTTTTTCAAATATACATTTATGATTCTCGGGGATCCACTTATGACAAAAAATGAGTTTCCAAAAAGATGCCAAATTCAGAACAAAAAAAATCTAGATAATATTCGGCTGGGGGTACACCCGAGTCTTGAGACATTTTTTTAAAGGATTGAAGGTTAACCATATTATTTTCCTCTTCCCTTATGGACAAATATTCTCTGATCTAATCGCCTCTGTTAATTATGGCCAGTAATTACCAGAGAATTAGATCAGAAAATATTTGTCCACAAGGGAAAAGGAAAATTCGATTGTGTGTTGACTATCGTCTTCTTTATAGGGTAACTAAAAAGGAGTTTTCTCCCCGGCGGGAGCAAAGTACTCACTTCCCTCCCGCTACGCGGCTCACGTGCTTACCACCCTCGCCTTCGGCTCGGGCGGTAATTCTGCACGTGAGCAAGCCTCCTTTATTTTACCTCCCTAGGTGAGAAATATACTATTGTGCCTATCCCACTTCTGACACCAATGGAGAATACGTGGGTTTAAAAAAATAATTAAAATGTATTTTATTATATCAAATTGTTTTTTACTATTTGAAAACAAAGACATCGATAATCAAGTCACGCTAACTTCCGAGGGGGGGCTTGGAATCAGAAAAATAAACGAATACATAACGAACGAGAAATTGAAGATTCGTTACCGTATTCATTAGTTTTTAAACTATTTCAGAGATACTGGAAACATAGTTTTTTTCACTGAGAAATTTGTGATTAGAAGCATTGTTACCGGGTTCATGGAGAATTGATGGTTTGAATAAATTGTTAATTAGCAGACATTGAGGTTGTGAGTACTGTGATGATGATGGAAGGAAATGAGACTAGACATTTCTCAGATATGCTCAAAGTTAACAAATGTAGACGAGAAATTACTGAAGAGCAATTGAATTCTTTAGAAAGAAATTCAAAATTAATTATTAGAATTGTTTGATTTATAGAATTATGAGAGGGTTGACAGCTCAAATTAATTATTAAACACGTGGACGTCTTCTTGGGGTTGCCATCAATATCAAATGTTTACAGCTATTCAATTATTTGGGTACAGAATAACAGATAACTTGAAATCACAATTAATTACGCAAATTCATGTTTATATTTACAAATTTGAATATTCTATCAATCATTTCTTGTAAAAGTTTTTTTCACAGATGTAATATAGAAGCGAGTAGCAAAATTCCGTCATTACCCCGCAAGTTTCAATGTTTTCACCAGTTTAGAGAGAATTTTATGCAATTGAAATTTGCTATCAACTCAGGAACTCACTCCCCTCTCTCAACAATGAATTTCAAAGCTTTCAAAGCACTAAACGAACCCTTTCAGCTCATTCCACACGAGAACACATAAAAAAATCGATAAGACTACGTAGGAGAGCACTTGAACCCTTGAAAATGGAGATGAAAATAGCTTTATCGGAAAACAGGCAGGAAAAAATTCATTCAAATGGGGAGAGCAATGTTTCCTGCATGCCAATTCCTCGTTACGAGCCTAATTTTTTCTGTTCCCGGCAAAAGTCTCTATGAATTATTGACCTGAAATCCGCAGTATAATGAATCAATGAAAATGAATAATGATTTTTTATTTCGTTTGCCTAAAATCGTCTGAACAAAATATTCTAAGATTGTTATTGCTTCCACAAAAACTTCTTGGTCCCTCACATAAAATTAATAAAAAATTGTTTATAAACCATAAATAAATGGTTTTTCCTATCAATTTTATATATAAACTGGAAAAATTAAATCTAACTAAGTAAAATAACTTCCTTATATAATATATATCCCAAAAATATTTTTTTCCGTGTGAGCAAAAAATGATTTTCAAAAAAAAATACCCCAAGACTTGCAAAATCCCAAATGTCTGAACATTAAAAAATTTCCAAAGCAACTTCTACCCCAAAAGTAACCTCCTCAATTGACATTTCAGGTGAGCGACTCTCAACGAGACGTTCGAAAAAGCCGTCAAAATCGACGTCAACGCCTCCCACCCTTCGGTCTTCGCGCCCCCCGTTCTCCTTGCACCAGACCCCCACGCGCCCCTCATCGATCCCCTCCCTAAAGCCCTCACCTCACGCGCCCTTCAGCTCCGCAGAGGTCCTTCAACGAGTGGACGCCCTGACAGCACTCACCCGTGCCACAATGGAGCGAGTCGAGAGGCTGGCGTCCTCCTCCCTCCACTCCTCCGTTCCCGTCCCGATTCTTCGGGACGCAGGGCCCAAACCCACCCCGCGATCGACCCCAAAAAGACTCAGCGAAGATCCCAAACCCACCCCCAATCACAATTCCCACCCCCTCCCAGTCTCGATCCTCAAACACAAGACGTCAGACCCACCGGAGCCGGAAGTCGTATCAAATCCACTGCCAACCGTAGCATTTAACCTGTCAGACACCCAAAACAACAATCCCCTGATGACCAAAAAGCATGGAATCCTGAAGAAGCGAAGTAGCCTGGACGAGAGTGAGATTCTCCGTCGAAACAGCAGTTCCCCAGACTCGATTCTAATCAGTCCGGACTCGCCCTCCCCCCCGGATGTGGATTTCCGACCAATCCTGAAGTACGAAAGGCGCTCCTCCCTGGACGAACTTGTGAAAAGACCTAAAAATGTTGACCAGAATCCCCCATCGATCTTGAAGAACAGATGGTCAAGATCAAACGACGAAGAGGACACGACCAGCGAGCGCCAGGGGATTCTCAAGAAGCACCCCCAGAGCATCGTCGACGCTGTCGCCAAGACTTTAGGTGTCACCTGGACAGAATTAGAGAGCTTCGATCGCAAGTACACGGAAGTCCGTCCGATCTTGAAGAAGAAGCTGTCTCACGACGAATCATCCTCCTCGGACCCCCCGTCTCTCGAGCCTCGACCAATTCTAAAAAAAAAATCAAGTACTGATTCCGACGAGCACGAGGACAAACCGCGAAAAACAATTCTCAAGTATTCGTCTAGGAAGAACTCTGAAGACTCAAGTCACGAGTGCGAGACAGTTCCAAATTCTCCAAAGAAGCTCTCGGTTCTCAAGCAGCACTCCCTCCAGAGGAGGACAAACAGCCTCCCAGAGTGCGACACTCTGATGGTGAAGCCGATCCTCAAGAACTCTAGATCACGCTCGATTCAGAGCTCCTCAGGTTCACCAAATCGGGAATTGTTTATGAGAAAGAGGGCGAGATCTGTTGGGCACGAGCAGGCGGACGGAAAAGACTGGCTGGTGGATCCTTGGGATGAGGTGAGGAGGGAAGGATGTGGTGATGATAAGGAAATTGAGAGCGATCAGGTCGTGACGTTCGAGTTCCCCGAGGACTGCAGGCTCAACGATAACATGAGACTGGGCTTTAGTAGTGAGGAGGCAGCTGTCAGAAGACTGGACGATTACTCGGCTAAAGTTAGACGTGACAGACGCGTCTCTAGGCGATTCAGAGATCGGAGGGAAATGCAGAATCAATTATCGTCGATTAGGAGAGACGGGAGTGAGGAGGGGAACAAGACTGTTGTTGTTGGGTTCGAGCAGATGGGTGGGGAGAGGAGTGAGGGAAATGAGGGGAGCTCGAGGTTCTGCACGCAACCGGTGACTTGTGAGGAGGTGAGGGAGGCAGTGGGACTTGTCAAGAGTGAAAAATGCATGGGTGGGCACACTGGGGATCTCGCGGAGGACCCGGGGGATCCTTCCAAGTTGAGTCTTGCTCAGAGAGTCGCTCTGTTCAATCGCAAGATTGCGACTGAGAGCGCGGAGAAGGCGGGCATTTGCATTGAGAGAGGACAGAGGAGGGCATTCAGCCGGTTTAGAACACAGCCTGTTACGTCGGAGGAGGTCGAGGACGCCGCTAGGCAGGTTCCAAATGCACTAGTCACTGGCCACGATGAGAGGCAGACGCCTGGGAGATTGCGAAATGGTGAGGGTTTTTTTTTAATTGGTCATGGGATTTTGAGGGTACTAGGGAGGGATGTATCACCTGCATGAGAATCCGATTATGTTGATTTTTTTGTAAGAATTTGACTTTTCTTACTAATCGATTACTCATTGTGAAAGTCTTATACAATTTTTCGTTGTCAGACTCCTCTATTAAAAAATTGACGTATCTACTTTCACTTGGGAGGGAGGGAATAAAAATTGTGGCCTTCAATAAGTCATTTAATACAAGCATCTCCACAGTCGTGATCATTAACAACGTCTAAGAAAATTGAGTAAAAATAAATTAAAGTTCGTGAAAAGTTCAATCAATAGGAATCCAAGAGAAAGAACTGTGACTATAAACGTATATTTACAAGTTTCCAACTTCAATGTTGAGTAAAGAAAAATTGCTGAAGATAAATTGTTAACGATGTTTTATTAAGGAATTTTAGGAAATTAATCGATTAAGGCCCGGGTGTATGTGCCTCCAGTCGAACGTTTTGGAAACTCATTTTTTGTAATAAATATATAATTGGAAAAAACTAGAGAAAAGTAGGAGCCTTTTTCAGAAATATTGAAAAATCAATGAGTAAAATAAAAAAATGGGTAATTATCATGGCAAATGATGTCCAATCGATGTCAACATGGAGTTAAAGAGGCTGAAATACAAAATCTTCTAATTCTCCTCCCATACTCTATTAATTGTAAGAAGGCTATTTTTGAAAAACATTGAAAACATTTTTTTGCATTTCTTAAACTTCCTTTTATGCAGGAATACAGAGAACTCGCGACTCTTGTTCTCAATTATTCTTCCCAGTTATTTAACAGTTTTTATTTTATTCTTTACTTACCTATTTCTCAATATTTCTCAAAAACGATCTTTGATAGTTCTCCTAATTTTTCTAATTTGATTCAACTATATTGTGATAATCATTAGAGATCTATTCATTATAAAAACTGCGTTACCAAATAGACGCCTTCATCTATTAAAAAATGGAAGCAAAACAATCTAGATAACGTTCGGTCGGGGGTACTCCGGGCCTTAAGAGAAGACTCAAGTCAGGGATTCTCTGTACATTATAAAAGAAATGCTATCTCTCAATCACCGGTTCCCAGTGGAGTGCGCGTGGATTAATAATTCGAAGGTGCTGCCGACTTAAAAATTTGTCCAGAAATTAAATTTGCAGATGCTCACAGCTGGAATGCTGATAAATTGAATAATCATTTAAATAAAAGCACACCAATAATCAATGAGAATGTGATAAATGATAAGTCGGACGTGGATTACATCGAAGGCGAAGAAAAAAATTCCAGGTGGGCCACGATTATGAAACAAGATATCATATCAGCAATCACAAATAGCTTTTACCACATTTTTAATCGGATAGATAACAATACTAAAAATACTACTATAATTATGAATCATCTTAACCTGAAAGGATTTACTTACTTAATAGACCGAAGAAAATATACAGTTTCTTTTTAATATTACATAAAATACTAAGTTATATTAATCATCACTTAAATGATTATAGTGATTGAAAATCACAATTATTAATTTTCACTGTTCACATTAAAAACTTCTCATTTATTAGCACATAAAAAATCTGATAATGAGTGCTGAGGAATTGGCAAAAAATCTCTGATATTTCTACATCATTATCAAAACAGTAATACAATTTAAACTGAAGTGCTCCACAGTGGCCCTAGTTCTCTCAAAAATAACATTATAACAAATTTTTTTAAGACTAGCTTTTCATAAATAGCGGAGGGACGGGCAAAACGGGATAGCTGAATTGTCCCTCAATACCAGAAACTTTTTAATATCATTGAAATTATTCATCAATCAGATAATTTGTTTTTTTTCTTCCTTTTATAAATTTCAAGTGGTGTTAAGAAGACAAAAAAAAGTTTGAAAACTGTAACCAGTTGAGGCGTGACGAATTTTCGTGGTAGTTCTTAATGAAACTTAAAATGAAGAGTCACAGCAGTAATGGTACCAATAAGAGAAGTTCAGTCAAATCTCTTTTTCTGTGGTTGTAATCGGAGATTATAACGCGATCGAGTGTTGTTCGAGGTCTGAGCAATTTGCAACGTGGGGGCTCAATCGTCAATACTAGTTGATGATGAATTCCATTCAGATTCACTAGTTGTTTCTTTTTGGTGAATGGACATTGCTGTTTTTACCCCGACCTTTACCTTGCATCTCATCACTACATGAGCATTTTGTCCATTATTCCCAACAGGATGTGAGGAAGCTGGAAATTCTGGCTCAGAAATTTCATCGTGGTATTTCAATTATTCAACAGTTAAAAAACGAACGAAACAAATCATGAATGAATTAGTAATAGTATATTTCGTAACAAGTGAAAAAAATTGGTTTTTGGCGAGCGGAAGGTTTATATCACGAGCCGAAGCGAGTGATATAATCCCACGAGTTATTTTTTCACTTGTTACGAAATATACGAAATATACGAAATATCATGCTATGTCGGAAAAGTAACTTTTCAGTCACTCTCCGCTTCGCGTCGAGTAACTAAAAAGTGCTTTTTCGACACATTGAGATGAAATAGTGTATTTCGTAACAAGTGAAAAAAAATGGTTTTTGGCGAGTGGGAGGTTTATAATCCCACGAGTCAAAAACCACTTTTTTCACGTGTTACGAACAATATTT
>JAPYZM010007783.1:0-10422 GCA_030522845.1 Psyttalia concolor | reverse complement strand
TTTCGTCGATATTAACAATAATCTGTAGAAATTGACGACAAACCGGAAGCAAAATAAACGTGGCAACGTAGCCTCAATCAGCTGTCACTGCGCGGGCGAATAGAGCGGTTTGAAATGGATCAATATTGAATATTTCATTTATTCAACAAACAGTTTCGTAAATTTTGGTTGAAAACAGATTAATAATCAAATATTTTAAGCAGTATTCAAGTGGAGAGGTTATGGCATCCACTACACTCGACTGCCACATACGACTTGAATTTACAGCGTTGCCACGACTATTAGTGACCTAGTCGACTGAGTGACTATTTATTAGTTTTTGTATTTTTTAAAACCAGAAAAGTTGAAAATTACTATATTGATGACTTGTGTAATTCATATAACTAATTGACAAATGAATGTGATAATTTTTACAAGTCGTTTAATTTTTATACATTCAACGACTTCAGGGGCCACTGGTGAGCTACTTTAAGGGAGATTTTAGACTAACTGAAATGAGGAAATTTGAGGGATGTCTTCAAGGAGAGGTTTTTTGAGAGGAGTGGGGGTTATCGTTAGATTGGAGGGCTAGAGGACCCAAATGTTAAGGGAACATTTGGCGATATTTACTTAGGATGCAAATTTACAATATTTAGATATTTCTAGTGATTACGAATAGTTTCCTACGGATTAGGTTCTACAGATTACCTACTACATTAAGTGTATTTATCTTTGCGTTCAATTGTAAAGATAAGAGGATTTTCCATTCCTAATGGATATCTTGTAGGTTTAGTTCTTACAAAATAAAAATATTTCATTGAAAATATAGTGGTTATACAATATAAGGGTTTATATCTTTTTAATTGACTCTTGAACATTTGAATTGAGAAAAGTACGAAAAATAGGATTGCCGAACTGAACGGCGTAATTATCCTTTTGGTCATAACCGAACTTTCAATTCTTAAATAGACATTTGTTAAATTGTTCCTCCGAGGTACACATGTCCTAGATTTTGTTGAAATAATTACTAGTCAAATGCCGCGATAATTGGCAATGTTTTCTAAATTTAAAACATGTTCATATAACAATGGAAATGGAAAATTAATATCGTTTAGTTGAAAAATTTGTGGATCTTGGATTGCACTTCAGGAAAGCCTTGAGTTTAAAATTAAAAAAAAAATCTTATAATAGGACTGGAAGATCTTAATTGCAGATTTTGAAATTGATGACATGAAATTATTCTTCAAAATTACTTTTGACTGTTTCAATTTTTCATTTTTCAAACTGTCCATTTGAGACTTTAGACAGTCTCAACTCGAGACTAAATTCCCGCTAATGTGTTCCAAAATTGTAATTTCCGGCTTTCCATTGTCTCCATTTGAAATTGTAATTGTAGGGCTAAAGCTCATTAACTTTGTATAAGATAAAAATAGACATATCTAGGTATTTATGATGACCACTTGGGGTAGTCCTTGATGTCTTATTGTACACGAATAGAAATTTTCTCGGTGAATAAATTTATCTCAGTTGTCGCATTAAACTCAACGTGGTAAATGTCACTCAAAAATTATTCATTTTTTTGCAACAACTACGCACATAGTATATCGGGAATGTGAAAAAAGTGGATGTTGACAGATGTGATGGTTACGGGTCGAGGCTCTGTGATCTCTCTGATGAAAAAGTGCTTATTCCTCATACGTAGCATGTCGTATTTTACTTTTTTAGTTTATCTCTGGATTATACCCAGGAACGAGTCCTTCACATCATGAGCTCCATTTTTTTTTTCACTCAGAAAACGAGTGAACTGATCTGTCTCATTCTTTCAGGCGATTGTTTCGACCAATGAGGAATCATCCTTACGCGTTTCGAGATATTTCGATTAGGACGAACTTCATTTATGTGTTCGTGCTTTCATAAATAGGATTCTCTAATATAAATTTTTTTAAATCATTAAAAATTCTCGTCTATCAGATAATTTGGTTCTTTCTTCTTCCTTTTGTAAATTTTCAATGGTATTAACAAAACGAAAAAGCACAAAAAATAGTATATTTCAGCACGTGTGGGGCAATTTCGTTTTCAACGACACACATGTTGAGGACGAAATTTCCCAACAAGTCCTGAACATAATTTTATGCCACGACGCCTGGAACCGGCTGAATTAGGCACAAGGCGCGAAGCGCCGGGTGCCTAATCAGCCGGTTTCAGGCAGGAGTGGCCTAAAATTTTTAATTAATGAAAAGAAAAATTAATGAAATTAATTAATAATAATGCATTAATGAAACTTAAAATTAAGGATCACAACAGTCATGTTACCAATAAAAGTAATTCAGTCAAATTTCTTTTTCTTTGATTGTAATCGGAGATTATACCGCGATCGAGAATTATTCGAGGTCTCAGCAATTTTTCACGTGGGAGCACAATCTTCATCACTAGTTGATGGATTCCATCCAGATTCACTAGTTGTTTCTTTCTGGTGAATGGGTATTGCTCTTTTTTTACCCCGACCTCTACCCTTACCGCGATTCCCAACTATCGGCTGTTTTTTGTAATGATTCTGAGGCAATGATGGAAGAGTAAATCTCTAAAGCTCTAAATCTAATTTAAATTGTACCTTCGTTGATTTGCACTGTGCATTATTATCATTCCCTGTGGCGCTCAATTATTCAACACTTAAAAAAAACGAACGAAAGATATCTTGAAGGAATGGGTGAACATATTTTAATATATTTATAATTTTTCGATTTTGTTTTCGGCAATTTGGAAGGTTCATAAACATTTATGGGAATTTTCATTACTTCGCGCAGTTTCAGGTATACCATTTTGCCCTTCCGAACCAAATTACGCCGATTTAAAAAATGAAAAAAGATTTTTAATGATAATATGGGGGTCGGAACTAATGATATGGAAAGAAAAATTGATTCCTTGAACATGTGTCAAAAAATGGTATCCCATTTTGCCCGCCCCTCCCCTATATATATATCTATATCTATCTATCCCCGGTGCATATCTTGACAGTCATCTGGTCAGGCTTGAGTCCGTTTCGAGTGGAAATTCACTGGACGTCCAAGAATATTTCCTTCACGACACCATCAGCTGTTTTCGTAATAACTTTTTCTACCCGAATAATCCGGAATCAATCCAGCGCTGAGAGAAATTAAATCATTTTAGGCGAGGTTGAAGGAGCAATTTGACCTTGATTGCACGATAGGCGTGAGAAACATGTGATTATTTTACAGACTAGATGGCCTTTGGTTATCTCCATAAAGTTCAAATTCCTAACAATGGAAAGCATTTCCTCATATCACTTATTCTCGTATCTAATTGATAACAAAATAGGGGAGACCCGGGCAAACGGAACGCCCAAATTTTTTCATTTTTCTTCAATTTTTTCATTTTTTTTACGATCTACTTTATGCCCGGCAGCTTGACAGCTAGGAGACTAAGAGAATATTAAAAATGAAAACTAAAATGTTCTTTGCAACAATTATAAATCTATTGCAAAATAAAAACCATATTACCACGAACAATTGATAATAACGATTTTAATGTAAAATGGCGTACAGTGCAAAGGAATAATGGAGATACACATAATTTTCGGAATAAATCGTATTATCTCGTATCTCGTTGTATCTCGCCTTCGGCTCGTGATATAATCCTACGAGCCAAAAACCACTTTTTTCACGGGTTACCAACATAATTTTGCCGTACTGCTTCTAGGGCTTGCTCGTACGGGAATTGGTATGACTTCCCAAACTCGAAAACTCTGAAATCACTACGGCAAGATATCATGACGGATGGGCGTTATGGGGTTTTTTTGCTCGCGTGGTTGGCCACCTCGCCTTCGGCTCGGTTTGCCAACGGCAATCTACTATTTCATCTCAATGTGTCGAAAAAGTACTTTTCAGTCACTCCACGCGAAGCGGAGAGTGACTGAAATAGTATATTTCGTAACAAGTGAAAAAAAATGGTTTTTGGCGAGCGGGAGGTTTATATCACGAGCCGAAGGCGAGTCATATAATCCCACGAGTCAAAAACCACTATTGTTACGAATATAATTTGTCATCCCAATGTGTCGAAATAGTATATTGTGCAACTAGTGGGTAAAGGAGCACTTTTTCGCACGAGTGCTAGGCGAACACCTAATTTTTTGCAATACCTGTCAAAATTCGCTTTGAGGGGAGGTTTGAGGGCAAAGTGGTTTTTTTGTGTGCGGAGTGCGGAAAAGTCAAGATCGCGTGTAAAGTGAAATTCGAGTACGTAAAGTGAAGCTTTACACACGAGTTTCACTTTACGCACGATTTCTGACTTTTACGCACAGTGTGCGGAAAAATACCACTTTAAAAAAGCACTTTTTAGTCACTCGACGCGGAAAAGTAAAAACAATCCGGATAACCCAACTCTAAAAAATACTAATGAATCACGTGATCTTGTTTCAGCTTCTTGTCCACGAAGCTACCACGTCTGATAAATCCGCCAAAGACTGGCCGACCATTGAAACCTTCCCCCAATCAGGAACAACAATGCCAGCTCGTTTTGAAACCATGAACAATCCAATGGTGCGCGAGTCATCAGGCATTCCAAACGGAGTGCCCCTCTCTTCGGACGATGATATTGTCATCAGCGGTGTGTCGGGACGTTTCCCCGAGTCCGAGAACATTGAGGAATTCAAGCGAAATCTCTTCGAAGGCATCGACATGGTGACGGACGACGAGCGCCGTTGGACACGCAATATCCACGGTTTGCCAGCGCGCAATGGTAAGCTCAAGGATCTAGCATCATTCGATGCCCAATTTTTTGGTGTCCATGCAAAGCAGGCGAACGTCATGGATCCACAGTTGAGAATGCTACTGGAAACAACTCACGAGGCTATAATCGATGCTGGTGTCAATCCAGTTGAGATCAGGGGCACCAATACTGGTGTTTTCATTGGTGTATCTGACTCGGAGAGTCAAGAGCACTGGAATGCTGATCCGGAAAAAGTCACTGGCTATGCACTCACTGGATGCTGTCGTGCCATGTTTCCAAATAGAATCTCGTACACATATGACTTTACAGGTCCATCATTTGCTGTTGATACAGCCTGCTCATCATCACTTTTTGCATTGCAACAAGCTATCAATGCAATGCGATCGGGCCAGTGTGATGCTGCCATTGTTGGTGGTTCCAGTCTCATTCTCAAGCCAACAACATCTCTACAATTCAACAATCTTAATATGCTCTCGAAAGATGGCGCTTGCCGGGCATTCGACGCCTCGGGCAGTGGTTATGTACGTTCTGAGAGCGTTGGCGTTATATATTTGCAAAAAGCACACAATGCGAGACGTGTATATGCTACAATTGTCCACTCAAAGACAAATGTTGATGGATGGAAAGTGATGGGTATCACTTATCCATCGGGTGATATGCAAAATAAACTTATGCGCGAAGTTTACCAAGAATCTGGCATTAATCCAGCTGATGTTGTTTATGTTGAGGCACATGGTACAGGCACCAAAGTTGGTGATCCACAGGAGGTAAATTCAATAGCTGAACTCTTCTGCAAGGACAGAAGTCATCCACTACTCATAGGATCAGTTAAATCTAATATGGGTCATGCTGAGCCAGCCAGTGGTGTTGCATCATTAGCTAAAGTACTCATTGCTATGGAGGCTGGTATTATTCCCCCGAATCTTCACTTCAAGGATCCCAATCCAGAGCTGACAGCATTGATTGATGGAAGAATACGTGTTGTTGATAAACCCACACCATGGAATGGAGGACTTGTGGGGGTTAATTCTTTTGGTTTTGGTGGTGCTAATGCACACGTTGTTCTCCGAAGCAATCCTAAACCCAAAGCACTGCCTGTTCTCAATGTACCTATTCCAAAAATCGTTGGTGTATCAGCAAGAACTGCTGACGGTGTGAATCTGTTCTTGGATAAAGCTCAGGAGCACTCCAAGGATGATGAATTCATTTCCCTTGTTCAAGGTATTCACAATATTCATATTCCGGGGCATACACAGCGGGGCTTCCAGATTCTGGGTAATGCCAATTCACGAGAGGTTAATGAGGTGAATTTGTCGCAAACAAAGCCCATTTGGTTTGTATTCTCGGGTATGGGATCACAGTGGGCTGGGATGGGGAGGGAGTTGCTACCAATTGAGACCTTCCAGACGAGTTTGAGGAGATGTGCTGAGGCACTGAAGCCCGTTGGAGTTGATCTGTTTGATTTGATTCTCAATGGAACAGACAAGACTTTTGAAAATGTTCTTAACAGCTTTGTATCAATTGCTGCTATTCAAGTTGCACTTGTTGATGTTTTGGCAATGTTGGGAATAACACCTGATGGAATTGTTGGACACTCGGTGGGTGAGCTTGGTTGTGCTTATGCCGATGGGACATTTACCCCAGAGCAGACTGTTCTTGCTGCTTACTGGAGAGGAAAGAGCATTGCCGAGTCCAAATTGCCGCCTGGAGCTATGGCTGCTCTTGGTCTCAGTTGGGAGGAGGCGGCTAAGAAGTGCCCTTCCGATATATCGCCAGCCTGTCACAATGCCAATGACTCGGTCACTGTGTCGGGACCAGTTGAGTCAATCAATAAATTTGTCGAGCAAATGAAGAAAGAGGAGATCTTCGCGAGAACTGTCAATAGCTCGGGGGTTGCTTTTCACAGTAAGTACATTGCATCGGTTGGACCTATTCTAAGAACTGTCCTTGAGAAATTGATTACCCATCCTAAGCCAAGATCCTCCAAGTGGATTTCTTCATCGATTCCCGAAGCAGCTTGGGGGACACCTTTGGCTCAGCTGAGTTCAGCTGCTTATCATGTCAATAATTTACTGTCACCGGTGCTCTTCCAAGAGGCCCTCAAGCATGTCCCCCAGGATGCTATTGTCATTGAGATTGCACCCCATTGTCTCCTCCAGGCGATTTTGAGGAGATCCCTGCCAACTGTAACACCTGTTGGTCTTCATAAGAAGGATCATGGGAATAATCTTGAATTTTTCCTGACGAGTTTGGGAAAGATTTATAATGCCGGTGGTCAGCCTATGTTCAACAAGCTTTATCCACCTGTTAGTTATCCAGTTGGAAGGGGCACACCAATGCTGAACTCTCTCGTTGGTTGGGATCACTCGACAGCTTGGGGTGTTGCCAGCTTCTCCGGTAAGTCTGGTGGTTCAGGAGAGGCAGTCGTTGAGATTGATCTGTCTAAGGAGGAGCACGCTCATTATGCTGGCCATACCATCGATGGAAGAGTACTCTTCCCAGCTACTGGCTACTTGACTCTTGTCTGGAAGACCTACGCCAAGATCCATGGCCTCGATTTCGAGAAGACTCCTATTGTTCTTGAAGATGTGCAGTTTCATAGAGCCACTATAATGCCCAGAGACGGATCTGTCAGATTTCTTGTCAATATTTTCGATGGCACCGGTGACTTTGAAATCTGCGAGGGTGGCTCACCAGCGGTGACTGGTAAGATTCGACAATCAGAGAATATTGAGAGAGATCAATTGGATCTACCACCGCCACCTAGCAGAGACGAGACAAATCTTCTGAGATTGACGTCCAACGATATCTACAAGGACCTCAGACTTCGTGGTTATGATTATTCTGGAATTTTCCAGGGCATCAAATCATCTGATAATTATGGAATTAATGGTGAACTCGCGTGGGTGAAGAACTGGGTATCGTTCATGGATACAATGCTGCAGTTTAGCATTTTGGGGAAGGACACCAGGGATTTGTATCTACCTACGAGACTCCAGTACGCGGCCATCGATCCAAAGGCACATCTTGAGAGGGCGGAGAGTCTTGGAGAGAACGAGGGCTTCGAGGTTCACTCCTACACTGACATTGGTATTATCAAGTCTGGGGGTATTGAGTTGAGGGGAATGAAGGCATCTTTGGCACCGAGAAGACAGCAGAGTCAGGCTGCACCCAAACTGGAGCGTTACACGTTTGTCCCTTATGACAACACCCAGGTGCTCGTTGAGGATCCAACCAAAGCTCGTCTTCATGCTTTGACGGTACTTCTGCAAGTGGTCAATGAGAATCTTGGATTATTGAAATTGAAGGTGGCCGAGGTCTCCGGAGAACGAAGTGTAGAGTCTCTTCTAACGCCAATAGTCCTCGACATTCTGCAATCGGAGCCGAGTTTGAGCGTCGAAGTTCAGCTTGCTACAGCTACACCAGAAATGTACTCATCGATGATGGAGCAATGGAGTGTTAAAGCCACAACCAAGGACATTTCCAGCACACCTGTTGGACAAGATTTTCATTTGGTAGTAGCAGCTGATGTTCTGAGTAATGGTGACTCGGCTGCACTCCAGAATCTTGCGGGATCCATCAAGTCCGGTGGCTTTATACTACTCGAAGAGACTGGCAATCCCCAAAAAGCTCTTCTCAAAAAAGCTGGCTTGACATTTGTAGCAATGCAAATAGTGCCGGGAAAATTGTACATTTTACTCAAGAAGAAAGAGGAGACAGAGGCTGGAATAATAATTCAGATAACAGAGAAGAATTTCTCATGGTTGGAGGGTTTGAAGGCAGCCCTGAAACAAGCAGCTGATGGCCAGCAAGTTTTACTGGTGTCCCAGGGTGAGGAGATACTTGGTCTTATTGGTCTCATGACTTGCATCAGAAGGGAAGAGGGTGGTCACAATGTGCGTTATGTTTTTATTCAGGACAAGAATGCCCCGAAATTCTCATTAACCGATACATTCTACTCTGAACAACTGAACAAACAACTTATGGCCAATGTTCTCAAGGGCAATCAGTGGGGAAGCTACCGACATCTTCGTCTTGATCAGCAGACTGATGTCTCTTCGCTGCATGTGGAGCACGCGTACATAAATGCTCTTACGCGTGGTGATCTCAGCAGTCTTAGGTGGATCGAAGGACCTCTGAGCTACTATCAGCCAGAGAAGTATCCAGGAGCTGAACTCTGCAGTGTTTATTATGCTCCCCTGAACTTCCGTGATATTATGTTGGCGACAGGTAAACTACCACCTGATGCATTGCCTGGAGATTTGGCTGGGCAGGATTGTATTCTTGGTCTGGAATTTGCTGGAAGGGACAGCAAGGGAAAGAGGGTGATGGGAATGGTGGCGGCACGAGGAATGGCAACCACTGTCCTTGCTGATCCTGGATTCATGTGGGAAGTACCAGAGAAATGGAGCTTTGAAGAGGCCGCAACAGTTCCAGTATGCTACTCCACAAGTTATTATGCACTGTTTGTTCGGGGAAAACTCAGACCAGGCGAGAGTGTTCTCATACATGCTGGGACTGGAGGTGTTGGACAAGCGAGTATTTCCATTTGTCTTCATGCTGGCTGCAAGGTCTTCACTACTGTTGGCTCGAAAGAGAAAAGAGATTTCTTGAAAAAGACATTCCCACAATTGACAGACAATAATATTGGAAACTCCAGGGACACCAGCTTTGAACAGCTGATACTCCGTGAGACTTGTGGACGAGGAGTTGATTTGGTGCTCAATTCACTGGCTGAGGAGAAGTTGCAGGCCTCGGTCAGGTGTCTTGCCAAGGATGGAAGATTCTTGGAAATTGGTAAATACGATTTGAGCAACAATTCTCCCTTGGGAATGGCAGTTTTCCTCAAGAACACGAGCTTCCATGGAATCCTGCTTGATGCACTGTTTGACAGTGATACGTCGGACAAACGAGAAGTTGTCAGGCTGGTGTCTGAGGGGATCAAGAGTGGAGCTGTTAGACCACTGCCGTCGAGGGTCTTCACGGAGCAACAGATTGAGGAGGGATTCAGGTTCATGGCCAGCGGCAAGCACATTGGAAAGGTCTTACTCAAGATCAGGTAAGAAATGGATGGAATACTGTAATTTTATACATTTTCCCACTGGTCTTTTCAATCATGAATTGCATTAAAAGTTGTCACTCTTACCACTCTTTTCTGTTTTTTTAATGCTTTTTTTGCTATGTCATTTCCTTTTCATTATTTTTTCAGCAGCATTTCTCCATTGATGAATTTCTTCGTATCGTTCTTATGATATGTCAAGATAAATTAAATCATTATGGATTTTTATTAGGTTATCACTCAGTCAATTACAGCAAAAAATTGGGTTTGTTAATTTCGAAAAAGAAGCCAAGCACAGAAATTTTCAAATTTCTAACTTTAATGGCTTCCAAAATCATATGAATAGATTTGCACCGGTTTGCACTTTCAACCCTTCCCGGGTTGATTTTCAAAAAGAGAAAAATTTCTATTTGTTCGATTCGAATATGAACCGTTTGTAGACATTTTCAAGTCTCCCACTTCAACCATTTCCAAAACCATCCAAAAAAATATGCAACCCCTGTCACTCCCTCAGTGGATAAATTTCAACATCACACACGCCTCACCCCTTCAAGTATCAAATTTATCTAATGGATTTATAATCCGCGAAATAAACATTAATTTCAATATACGTGCGGAGTCATTTAGTTATATTTCTT
>JAPYZM010007780.1:0-10849 GCA_030522845.1 Psyttalia concolor | reverse complement strand
CAATCTGTCAGATACAATTGAGGGTTACTTCATCATTTGTTTTTTTTATATAGGCAACATGAAAAATTTCCAGTGAAATTTCCAAAAATTTCCGCTGAACTACCGTGTTGGCTATACAAAATAACGTCGAATGGTGCAATCCTATTGGCCAAGATTTGGATGGGAAAAATAATCATTAAAAAATATTGAAAATTCAACGATTGAGACCTTACTGTCTATGATCCTTCAGAAAGAAGTTTTCTCTGCATAGCGCGGATAACTCATTACAAATTCAATGGAATTAAAACAAACAAAATTTATGTTCAGTAGATGCTTATAGCTCGTGATTGAACAAAGAAAAAAAAAATAAAATTTGCATTTTTGGCGGAGTTGTGAACCAAAAGTACCATTTGTGAGTAAAATTTGCACACTCTGTGACTGTGAAAAATTAGTTATAATGAACAAAACAAATATGTTTCGTGCAATTACTAGGAAATATCACATTGAAGAAGTGTGCAAAATGTAAAAAAGATCAGTTTATAAATTTTTGAGCAATCGTGACCACGGATGGCAAAAATGGAGTTTCCAAGAGAAATGCGATTTTTAGAATTTTATTCGAATTAATTTTTTTTTAATAGATGTTTTTAAAATGTTGAAGTTCATGTAATATCTTAAGATATTTCATTCATTTTCTCAAATATTTCATCCCTTTTAAGTCAACGAAAGTGCGTGTAGAGTTCAATGAATAGAACAGAGTAATCTGCAAAATTTGATATTTCATTATTCTTCCATCACTAAATTTTAAAAAAATGTAATTCCCCTAAAACTCACTATAAAATTGTCGATAAAATGTTAATTTTGACCAGACATTATAAAAGCGAAATTCATTAACGCCATCAGCCAATTAAAATAAATCGAATTCGTTAGTTTCCTCCGTAACTTTCTCTACTGCAATGTTCATACAATTACTCTTTCATTTTATTTTTTCTCTGTGTACACTGGCGCTCTCGGCCATTATCCACCCGCGTAAACGCTTTTTTCTCACTGCGGTCAAAAGTTTCCTATAAAAAACGAAAATTTCCTCTATTTTTGTCAACCAAAGCGTTACGACGAACAAACTTTGGCCAAGTTTATAGGCACACACTGAGTTTACCGATACTTTACTTGGAGCCATCGAGTGTCGTGCATTCAGTCAGTTTTGCCAGTGAGTACAGGGTGAGTAGAAAAAAGCCGCTTTGCAACCTAAATTTTCACTTCACCACTTTTTGCAGGAAATAAAATCAACAGAGGAGAAAAGTTCGCACGCGTTGTATTTCATTCTCTCACGGACAAAACAGGATAAAAAGATACAGTGAATATTTTATTGTATTTTGTTCTAGCGCCGAAACATGGTAGGAGTATGTGTTTAATTGTTGAGAAAAACGGTCGTGTTTTCATTTTTTAAGAATATTTTGGAGAACCCCTACATTTTGTATACAAATTTCAAACACTGTTTACTTCATAAATATGATTTGCTATTTCTCGAATTTTTGGATAATGTGAATTGACGGCAGAATTATATGAAAGTTTGAAGTAACGTATGAAGAGAAAAATGATTCTTGTTAGTTTGCTAAGTGTTTAATGCGTTTTTAGAAAATTGTAGACCAGTTTCAGTAGAAAAAGAAATAAGTTTCGTAAAAATCTAATGTTCTTCGAATGTTGTGCAGAAACGCCAGGGTGAATAAACATCGCGGTATGAGTTGGTATGCAACATTCAATACCAGTGCAAAATACAAGTTGAACATTAAACAAAATGAATGCAACTGAGTCGGAAAATTTTGGTTTTTCTTCAGCAAAAACATTCAAAATTAAATTTCAATGTTCTTCTGTCAAATGATTCTCACCTCCTCCACCAAAAAAAATCATAGATAACCCCAATTCTATTACTTTTAAAGAAAAATATTGTATCGTCTCACAACACACTTCAAAAACCGTCATACATTGAATTTTCAAAACTCCCAACTCACTTTGTAAACCAACCTAATGAACAGCAATGCACATTAACGAAAAAGACACTTAGATCTTTATAGTTAATCACCCAAAGTCCACAATTTAATGAAAGAATCAAACTATCTAACAAATTATCTTCGATTATTCCGTCAAAAAAGACATCAATTATGTTCAGATAACCATATTTAAAAATTTTTAATTCACTAAAAATCAAATCCAAATAGGAACGAGTATTTCTCAATAAAACATTCAAATAGTCTGAAAAATGATCACCTTCCTACTGCAAAATCCCCAATTCCATAATTCCCCCTCCTCTCCAAAGAAACCCAACAAACCACTGGTCCAACACAGTCCGGAAACCCCCCGTTCATTGAATTTTCAGAACTCCCAACTCACTCCGTAAACCTCCAGCAGAACAAAACAAAACGCAGACAAACCAAAAAGAAACTCGTGTCCGCGAAATTTTCCCACGATCCAAGCTCTCACCGGCAGATACAAATGCTGCCCATTCCCCAAGGGCCTGAACCCCCCGAAAGTCATGCGAGAAAGTCTCCCCGGAGTTACTAGGTTCTTATCTCTACTCCTGGAAACGCCAAACTCCCAAGTCAACTTTTCGAAAAATTTCCCAGGAGAGATTCTGTTCTTATACCGTGTTTCGTGTCCCAGTCTCGTTTCTTCTAGTTTCCAGGGCTGAATCAACATCCGAGGGCTCACAACTGAAATATTTTTTCACTCTCAATGATTAAATAACAGCAGCGATTCACTATTTTACTCAATTAGAGTGAAGTCTGAGGTTATTTTTTCACCGCAAATGGTCTCGAAAACGGACGCGTGCGTTCAAAACGGAGCACGACGTACGACTGGTGTGTCTCGAACCGAATGCTTTTGACACGCCGCCGGCAGTGAGGTTTTTCCCAACGGCGCTACGTTAGCGCATGTGCCAATAATCTGGTCGGCGTGGATACGCCAAGAGAAACCCCCCCAAAAAGTGTGTGTGAGTAGAGAAGGCAAGTGAGAGTCAGACGGAGTTCAGCTCGGCAAGACGGACAGATAGAGGGAAGTGGAAAAATACGTGTAGGGGAGGACTCGGCGGATATGAGAGGCATAGAGGGAAAGGGGGAGGGAGGAGAGGTAGTATTTACATAAGGGATGGGTGAGATTCACTGGCAGATGTCGAGACTGATTCGATGGCGACTTTCATGCCTTCAAGGATGTGTATTCAATGTTTGTGGGATTTTATTGGGAATTTCGATTTTTGGGATTGAGGAAGACTTGTAGTAAAAGTGAGATATCTCATTTTCGAGGACAACTTGTGCGAAACATGAATTTCTGACTTATCACCTTGATCAATGGAGAATCGTTAATAATATCCTCTCCCCCTATTTGACATACTTTTGTAGGCCGAACTGAATAAAAATCATTTCTTTTTGTCTAGTCATTTCAGTGACCAAACAATTATTATAATTTCAGAATGTCATAAAATAATTTGGAAAAATGTGAATTTTTGAGCCTCTCAGGGCATTTCTGCCTGCCTGTAATTAAAAATTGAGAATTCTGGAATTTGCTACTTGTATTGGATTTGTCTTCTCAATTCAATCAAATCACTTCCTCACTATTTTCAATAGTGCCAATAAAAGTATGAAAATTGAGGACCTTTGAAATCTCAACAACAACTCGAAATTTTCAAATCAGATATAGAAATGCCACGAGCTCCCCCCGTCAAAGTGGATATGAGTGGAGAAGGCCAGTAAAAGTCAGACGGGCTTCAGCCGGGTAAGACGGACAGATAGAGGTAAGTGGAAAAATATGTGTAGGGGAGGACTGGGCGGATATGAGAGAGGTGGTGAGAGGGAGGGAAGAGTATTTACTCGAGGTGGATGAGTAACATTCACCGCCAGATGTCGAGACTGATTCGATGGCGATTTTCATGAGAATGTGAACTCAATTGTCGCGGCGTTTAATCCCTTAAAACTCTCAACGCATCTTTTATCACAATTTAGTTCCAAATTTTTGTTTCTTCTCCACTCCAATTAATTCCCTTCCCCCTCTTATTATGTCAATAATTTAAGAGGAAAAATCGTCACCCTCTCAATAATTGAATTATCGAAATATTAGGAAGGGTAGAACCGAAGGGCGTGTAACTCAATTTTCGTGGAAAATTCGAGTATTCAACGAATTTATCCGACGACGCCCTGAGGGACCACTCCTGATACAGCCTGTCCTCGTCCCCCCCCCCTCCCCCTCTCCCCTCATCTATCCTTCACCCACAACTTTTGAGACGTGCCGCTCCCTGATAAGGAAGGAGCAGCCATAAAAAAATCTGCAGAAGATTGATAAAATGCGGATTATTACTGCGATTGGTCGGAGAATTACGACGCAGGGGGACCAACCTCCGTGTTTCATTCTCTCAAATCATAAAATTAAAGTGGAACGGGAGACAGATTGGAGAGCACTCATAAAGCATCAGCAGGAAGTCCTCATTGTCTTCGTTATCCCGTGATTATTGAATTATCTCTCTGTTTCTCCGACATCCCAAACTCAATTGCTTAAATAAAATCAACAGTAAAACAAGATTATCCACTAATTGTGATGATTTTGGGAGAATGATCATAAATTTTATTTCAAATGGTCTTGTAAGTTAAAGGAAATAAAACAATTGATCGATTTTTAACTGGTGAAATTTCTTTTGCTGATGACGAAGCACCTGATGATGGATTGAGATCCGAACAATTTAACTTTATTTATGGCTACGAATGTAAAAAACACATATCAAAGTGGCCAGATCTTAATATTGCAAAGTTAAGATACTAATAATTATGATTTTTGATAGTAGTAAACTGCGAGTAGTTGTATTAAACTGTAGTTATCCTATTCGGGTCCTCTGGCTTATAATTTAAAATCCATTCGAACCAGTACCGAAATTCCGAAATTACAGATTAAAATTTCTGTCAGTAACCCTGAAAGTATTACCTGTTAAAATAATTTCATAGAATCCCATTTGCCGGAAAATACTGTTATTGCAGGGTGACATACAATATTCATCGTCACTGGACCCAAAAACTGTTATTTTACCCAAAAAATGGCCATCTAAACCAAATAAATTATGAACACTTCCATAAAAATGAATGACATCCTCTCAGAATCCCCCCAATTCTCCTCCCCTCCCCCTACCTCGCTACAGTGGTCTCAAAGTAAATAAACTCTAGAGAATAATGGAATTTTCCGTGCCAACGAGCAAAAACTAAATCAATTTTTCACTGATAAAAAAAGTCCAGTTTTTCCCTTCAACTCAGCAAAACCGTAATAACTGTGACTGTCTGAGTCGACGGGACATCGCGGAGATTGAAAACACGACAGGACGATTAATACAAAACTGTCCCCAGAATAGAAGCCGGACGGAGTAACGCTGGTGCACGCGGCAAAACCATCAGCCGCGGGGCTTGTACATGCCCAACGGCCTTTCATTGTGTCTCATCACCGCAATAATATTTCCCTACAGACGTGACACGCTGAGCTCTTCCGGTTTCACGGAGTTTTTTTTTTACTTCTTGTTCCTCCACTTCACCGCTCCTTCAACACCCCTTTTATCATCCCCCCACTACATCCGCGGATTCCCGGCGTCGACGTCCATTAGCGTGCCAATTACCCACGTCCGACACACCTGCGCACGTTTCTCCTCACTTTGTAATTTTTGTTACTATTTTTTCACTCGTGAGAAGAAATAGAGGAGGAAAAGTCGATTAATGGAGACAGAGACATTGTGTATTTTACGGGTTGCCTTACACAGACGACGAAAAAAGAATACTGAATAGAGAATAAATGCTGAGTATTTATTTATTCATTTATTCATGAGTTGGTTTCGGAAAGAATCGATTGTCGAAGCCAAAGATAAGACCGAAATAGTTTGTTTCAGTACTAGAATGAAATTAACTTTCCTGGCGTTGACGAGACAAAAAAGGAAGAGAACCGAATAAAGACCATCAAAGTGAATAAAACTAATTAGTGATCCTCTCTGAGACTATTCGATGTTATTCGAGGCGTACTGGCGCTGATGTCAATTACAGAAACCGACTGTCAAAGAAACATAGAAAGAATCTCGGATATAATCTCCGACATACGCATAGTAAATTAAAATCTTAACGTATGGCTTGTACAGCCGAAATAGTATATTTCATCACGCTGTGTCGGAAAAGTAACTTTTCAGTCACTCTTCGCTTTGCGTCGAGTGACTAAAAAGTGCTTTTTCGTAACAAGAGAAAAAAAATGGTTTTTGGCGAGTGGGAGGTTTATATCACGAGCCGAAGATCACGAGCCGAAGGCGAGTGATATAATCCCACGAGTCAAAAACCACTTTTTTCACGTGTTACGAACAATATTTTTCATCTCAATGTGCCGAAAAAGCAGTTTTCAGTCACTCGACGCGAAGCGGAGAGTGACTGAAAAGTTACTTTTCCGACACAGCGTGATGCAAATAATTTTTTATTTGAAAAGTTCACAAGTCGTACCGTAAAATTTCTAATAGTCGCAATTTGAGACTCGGAGGTCTGACTTTAATTATTCGAAAAATGATGATCAAAACTTTCTAAGATATTAATTCGAGAATGTCAAATACTTCGAATTGAAGGATGATTAGGATAATAAGACGCACTGCGCAACCCTCTCCTGATAATTTCTACATCATTATAAATGTTTCTTTGAATAAGTTTTTAATTATTTTTACTTATAATTTTTGCAAACGCTGAAGCGTGACATATTACATACTCCCTATAGATGAAAAATTTGAGTAAAGAAGAATTTAAGCAAAAAAAATTGGGTATATGCAGCTGAAAAGTTGAGCAAGTAGAAAAGCTTGCGGTAGATTATACCCCTGCGAGGTAAGCTATCTATCTATCTATTGAATATTCTCTAGTAGCGGGATAATTCAACTTATCTCGCTAATGAAGACAATTTAAGCGAAACGAGACGATTTATTCCACTATGCTGTTTTCACTAATAAGGGAAGAATAGACCAAGATTAACCACAGTCCGAATCGAGCCCCAAAAATACAAAACAAATTGACAATAAAGTAGGACGCACCGTTGACAGATTAAATTCATCGAAATTGTTCAGTTGTACATGGAAATGAAAACGTTCAAGTTAAAGTGTAATATCGCGAGCTAATGCCGTTACTTTTTACAATAAGGCTTGAAGAAGCTGTTGGAAACAATTTCGTTAATAAAACAGGTTAATGATTTCCTCTAACTAATCGAATAATACTTAATAAGTATTATTTTAAATTCATGACATATATGCCAAATGTTGGTGTGAGCATTTTCGACAACGAAAAAATAAAATAGTTGTTCAAAAAATGTTGTATGGACGGTAAAAATTGATAGTTGAACATTAAAAAAAAAGGTTTGATTCGAATTTTGAAATCGCAAACGCAAATAATTGATTTGCTTTTTGAACGAACTAAACATTTTGATGTCCAACCCAGATACTGACCCTGTCACTGCATTCAACTGAAGAATTCAATTGCCATTCCATTACTTCCAACAGCTAACTTGCGTACACTGAGAAAAAATGTAATTGTTAAAGTGAGGGGAGAAAATATTCTAACGGAAGTTGATTTTCTCGTTTCGGACTTTTAAGTTTTCACGGCAAGAGAATCGAAACTTGGTAATCAATTTTTTTCCCCTCAATGCGAGAACTAAATAATTTATCCAGGAAGTTTACATGCTTTTAAATTGAAAAGAAAATATTTTCTTGTATCAAGTCAAATATTTTTTATCGAAAATATATTTTTCTCTCAATAGTATAACTATGCAAATATTTCTACTGACAGGACCAAATCGTTCTTAATAATGAAGACTTATGATTCGACAGAGACGCTCGTCAAGTTGTTAAGTTGTTACTATACATAATAAAATAAATTTGAATTTACAAATGCGGAAACAGTCTTGCAGTGAAATCACGCTTGACCATTCGTATAGTCATATTTCCGTCACATTTACAATTTAATTAATTCTGAGAATTCTCCATGTAATCACCCGTTATCTTCAACTAGAAAATTCGTGTTTCAATTGTATAACGAGTACATTTTCCTCATTGTCGATTCAAGCGCATAAAAAATAGATCCTCAGTTGTGTTCTTTTTCTGCAAGACATTACGTAATGAAAATTCCAAACAAAACAAAAATTCTCAATACAATGCAAACTTCAGGAATTTAAGGGAAAACTATAACTTTTTTGTCCTCTTAATTTTTACTCTCTTCGAGATTTCGCAATTTTTGAAATTGACTTGACAATATGTTGTCGTATCAAGTAAAGGGAAAATTTTAAGAAAATTTCACGAGAACCTTATCGGTCGAGGCAATATTTTCCCAGCATTCGGAAGACGTTTCTGGCAAAAAATTAATAACAGCACATGCAAAATATGCTTAACAAGTTTGTTGAGGATAAACGCAACCCAGCAGAACATCAAAAAGTGCCGTGAATAAATGGACACGTGAAATAAAGATAAAAAAAAACATAAATAAATTCATTGCACTGTACTCACAAGTCCGCCGGTTTTGCGAACTCGGTGACCCAGGTAGATAGAAATGCCATGGCATCACACCAGTCAGTATATATGTGGCCACAGTGAGACTTTATACACATTTATATATATATATATATATATATATGTATTTAGTAGCCTGACGTATAGTTGAATTTAGGACTGAGACCCGCTCGTATGTTGAGCTGAAGATGGAAGTTTACTGTGCCCACGGGTGAAACGTATGAACTTGCTACTGGAGCTTGGAAGGGGGAGACAACGGCTGGATTCTTCGTCATTATTATTATGATGAAAACATGCTGGAGAGATTTTTCCAGATATTGCTTGGCGTTAAATTTATGTTGGTATTACGGGAAGACTCGATTCCGCTGTTTCGGAACAATTTTTTTAACGTATTTGGAAAAATTGAGGACGGGAAAAGCATGGATTGATCCCTGAAGGACAATTTAAATTTCAGATATTCCTGGGAATGCAATGTTCCTTACAAGTTTTTTGAGCTACTTAAATTTTTCATAAAAAGGGCTCGAACGCGGGCTACCGCCCGCTCTATTATCGAGGAACTGAGCGCGTGTCGTGTTAAGATTTTG
Source organism: Psyttalia concolor (assembly GCA_030522845.1). Taxonomy (NCBI): domain Eukaryota; kingdom Metazoa; phylum Arthropoda; class Insecta; order Hymenoptera; family Braconidae; genus Psyttalia; species Psyttalia concolor. The sequence continues at coordinate 1,756 of JAPYZM010007780.1, read as the reverse complement.
AGAGGTTAGTCAAAGTGGACGCCATGACAGTTATTAGCGCAGTGTCGTCAGTTTCAGCCAATAAGGAATCGTGGCTTCAACATTTCGACAATTTCGAGATAATCGATTATGTTAAGCGTGTCTCTCCTAGAATAAATAGAATAGAAACTGAATATTGAAGAGCTAATAATTTGAAGATGTACATTTAAGTCTTATCAAACTCGCAAGACTCTCGAAGGAATCAGATTGACATTTTCGAGTTTCACCTTGAAACTTTCAAATTTCCCATCGATTCGGAATTTTTTTTATACATTCACCGGAATTTATCTGATTTCTTTATTTAACAATAAATAATTCACCTAATATTACTGCTAACGCTGATTTACATTCATTTTTTCAATTTTTAATCAGAAAATCTCTTCAAAATTCCGTTTATTCTCATGGTCTATGTAGAAAAAACAGAGTTTTTTTTCAACGGGTTCGATGTTCATTATTTTTTGCCCGTCCTACTGGGCCTGAATATGGTGTGAGTGGAATGAATATCGATAAATGAAACATTTGCAGGATGTTTCCCTGCACAGCAAAGCGAGGGTTGGGTGGATGACTAAGGGATGGATTTTTTTTCCCGTTGAAAACGATCGGCCATTTTTCAACAGCCACCTGGACTCGCTTGGCTGAAGGACAAATGACCTCCCTGATCGCCTATTAGCGCCGGAACGCAACATTTTGTCTCCGCTACGAGTGTACTACCCCTTGGGGTGGGTAGGACTAGACTGGTGTTACTACGGTGTAGCGCCAGCGACCGCGCTCCCACCTCCGGGAATACGCGAAAATACGACTGGTGGTCTCAGAAACTACTTGATTTATATTTTGAATAAAAAGTTTGAATTGGAATGAATTAATTCATTGCAGGCAGAAAAAACTGTGGTAAAATTACTGAAATGCTCAAGTAATTGTAAAGCAAAATTCTCTATTCCAATGAATTAATTCATAGTATGGAAAAAAGTTGAGGAATAAATGTCGAAAAACGCAAGGCTTAATGTTATTTTTACTCATAAATTACCACATGGTTATTCAATTACTGTTGGCTAACCCGGGGGAGACGAAAAAATTATTAAGAATTTAGGATCACCGGGAGGGGAGTATAGTTTACTTTTGACTGAATAATAAAAGAGTGACGTATATACTTTTCTAGTCTTCATTTTTAGTTTCGTCAACACGGATTGTCAATGTTTGTTTTCCCAGATGGGGAATTCAAAACCTGAATAATGGGTGCAAGCTTCGATCAGCCTAGCCAGGTCTTCATCTTGGATTTCTTCGTAATTTGAACAAACCTTGATTTGTGGAATTACCGTGGTTTAACCAAGATTGAAGATACAATGCAAATACAAACTTGGATGCCACCATAGATTTGATCATGGTCCAGGCTTGATATCCTTACCTGGAAGGCGGCGGCTTCAACCAAGTTTGGTCTAATGTAGGATGCCTAGCTAATTTTTAACTATGAAATTTCTAGTTTCCGCCAACCTTGATCTTATGGAAATACCATGGTTCAACCTAGTTTGGTGATACTAGGCAAATATAAACTTGAAGACTAAGGCAGCGACGATTACAGCGCTAAGCTTGGTGTTCTAAGCCTGAACTCCGCAATTTCAACTAACTCGAGAGGAAAAAAAAGGCACGTTGAGAGCAGTATATTAGTCAGAAAATGGCAGGATGCGCACAGCCTATGGCGGAGTTCTCTTTTTTGGCAGGCCGAGTACTAGCGGGTTCACGG
>JAPYZM010007778.1:0-14870 GCA_030522845.1 Psyttalia concolor | reverse complement strand
GAAGTAGACTAGGGACCAACGTAGCCAGGTGAGAGGACTGGCCCCTCCGTGATCCCGTCGGTTTGATTGGTGGTCATGAGGTAACGGATGACTCATGGCCGCCGAGATAGATAGACTAAGAGGCAAGCCCCTATTAATATTTCGAGGCCGACCACAGCGGGCGCTTGGCGCGAGCGGTCGAGGGAATCTCTCCGAAGGCTATCGTGGTAGTTACCCTGTACAAGGCTACGGACAGGGGCGTTCGCCCACCGTCACGCGGTGTATAACCGATGTTGGCGAGCATACGGGGATGCCCTGCATCCCCTGATAAGCACTAAAAGAGTTGCTTCGACTCACAAGGTGACGACATTGGCTAGCTCGGCGTTATCCCACTCCGGATAGAACGAATTGGGTAGGAAGTTTGTCCCCCAATCCGAGGTTTTATTTGAAAATAAAACTATCAATGGTCGCACTTCACAAACTTTGCTGTTGTTAATGATGTTCAAATAGATTTCGCGGGTCAAAAATACTGAGAAGGAGAATTCTAAATATTTTACATTAGCGATGAGCAATATAAAATTCGCAGAACTAGAGATTAAACTTCCAGGTAGTTAAATGGCCGAAAAACGGGTGAGGGCATGTAAAAATGCATCGACGTGGCAATTACCCTCATTCTGTGGTCACATGACCTCTATTTGATTTGCGCAGAACAATTAATTAAGTCAAATGTCCGGAAAGTGGCGCCTCAGGTGTCAAGGCCGCTGACCCCTGGTCATCGGAGACCACTGGACTCATCAGGTGTGATGAATTCAATGACGCATGGCTGAGTGAGTGCGTGTGTCTCGAGAAATTCGGTTGAAAACCGAAGAAATAGTAGCCTCCCAAAAGTCGAAAACTACTGCTTCGTTATTCCCAAATTCCACAGCATCGAATAGGATAAAATTTTTATTATTTTAATGAACTTTTTCCAACTACACAATCTGACGGTTTTTTGATTATTGCCAATCAACTATTGTTAATTACCTGATGAAGGTTAATGAGCCGGATCTGGTCTTGACAAGGAGGGAGGCGCGGGCGATGATGAAAGAGCAGGGCGGAGAATTAAATACAAACCACCTTTGCATACACGAGCTGTTCTTAAAATTCACTAGGATGTTATTCGTCACCACACGGTTATTTCGCGTTGTCCAATTGAGTGTAGAATTTATCGCGTCCGTTATTTGTTTTAACGATGTTTACGTTGAGCGATCTATGAGCTAATTAGCTAATCAGTTAAACGACGCGTTAACAATTAGTTTAAGCCAAGCCTTGATATGATAGAGTTAGAGTTGAGATTTAGTGAAAAGCGGTCGAAATTATCACAAAGGTCAGACACGATACACACACTTCCACTGTTAGTACGAGAAGCAGGAACAATTGGCATGATAAGGCTACAGGTTGCGAAAGGAGAAGCGTGTACACGTGTGAGTGGGTGAGTAGGCAATTTTTGAAGGAATCTAGTGTAGGTGTGAACGGTGCAGGTGTATATGGTTGACCAGTGGGGAGGAAAGTGGCAGAGCAGTTCAGGAGGTGCCGTCCAAGTGTGAATCCGCGATCTACAGAGCTGATAACTGTCCAGCGATTGCCGCGAGACCCCCGAATAAATGTTTGAATGTGTCTGTATGTGAGTGGTCACCGGTGGAAATTGATGGATTTCCAACATTCTCCCCCACGGTCAATAACGAGTTTCGAGTTTCTGGCTAGATTCCCCAAGTGAGGTGTAACAGAAAAGCAAAATTCTAAAAATTCAAGGTGAGCGGTCCCGGTAAGTCACCCTTGAACTGCGCGTTGCTCCTAGAGCGGTGCTGCTGGCTAAGCATGGAGATATCATGATCCATGGAAGGCGTAAATTCCATCCGGCTAAGGTACCACCATCATCTTCCGGCACCTTGTCGGTCTGTCCGGGTCGTTAATCCTTCGTAATTGACGTAGTCCGGGACTGATAAGCCGGTGAACTAACCTGGTTCTACTCTGATACAGATGAGACTGGCAAGAGTACGAGCTTGAGCTGTCTTAATAGTGACCACTATGGTGAGTTCATCCTTCCCTGGGTGTAGAGTGATCACACGAGCGAGAGGCCATTTGGTTGGTGGGAACCTCTCATCAGAGAGCAGAACGAGTGAACCGATCTCGATCTGATGAGATGGGTGGTGCCACTTGGATATCGACAAAAGATGTTGAAGATATCCAGTGGACCACCGCTTCCAGAATCCAGGAAGTTTATGTTGGATGAGCTGCCATCTGGAGTGTCTCGTGACGTTGAGCTGCTCCAGTGATGGTTCTGGAAGGGTTGTGCGCGCTGGATAAATGAATAAATGTCCTGCAGTGAGAGCTGAGCAGTCCTCAGGATCATCAGTGAGCGGTTCCAGTGGTCTAGAGTTGAGTACCGCCTCATTTTGAGCGAGTAAAGTGGTGAGCTCCTCGAATGTGAGTAGGTCATCTCCGATAGTCCAGTTGACGTGGTACTTCACCGAGTTTACCGCTGCTTCCCATCTTCCTCCGAAGTGTGGTGCTCCAGGAGGGTTGAATGACCACTGGGTCCCATCGTTGATGAGCGAGCTGTCTCGATTCTGATTATCCTCTTGAGCAGAGCCGTTTGAGTTCCTTGTCGGCGCCGAGAAAGTTGGTTCCAGAGTCGCTGAACAAGGATGACCAGATCCCTCGACGACTGGTGAATCGACGGAATGCTGAGAGATATCCTTCCGATGAGTAGTCTGACACGACCTCGAGGTGGACCGTAGATATGGTTATGCAGACGAAGATAGCTAGCCAGCCCTTGTAAGATTTGTGGCCACGCCCCTTCCATGACCTTAATGACACTGGACCTGCGTAGTCGATTGCAGCGTTGAGGAAGGCGTGGCCCGGTGTGAGTCTTGCTGGTGCCAGCTGCTGCTGAGAGGATGAGATTTCGTGACCCTCTCCCCTCGTAATATAGTCCTGGGCTGTTCCTTGAAGTGAGCCGTCAGGGTGAGCTTGATCCAACAATTTCTGGCCTCTTCAAGATCACTAAGTGCGAGCGGATACCGTAGTGATGAGTTGGGGATTCTCCTGAACTTGGCCATGGCTCTCCGATAGATTGCGGTGACCCTGAGGAGACGGTTAAGTGACGAATATGTGTCAATGATGTCCTAAAGAGCGATTGGTTGAGCCTCACGTGTAGTAGAACTCCTGGTGTCCCCTCCAGGTCTACGGTGAGATTCTTTTCCAGAGCGTGATTCGGCCATAATAAGCTGTCCTAATGCAGCCATGGTGGACCTGTCCACTAGCTTCTGAGATGCCAATTGTGGTGCCAATAGGCCTCGAGAAGCACAATCTGCAGGGTTCTCCTTGCCTGGCACTAGTCTCCAGTGAGCTTGGTGGGTGATTCGGCAGAGTTACCCATCATCTCCCAGCTGATCCGAGAGTTGTCCCTCTGGTTAGGGTTAACGGCTTCCCAAAACAGGCGGGTTGTAAGTCCGGTCCGGTCTCGGATGCCGCCAATTGAGTTCCGGACTTCGTCGGTCTGTCCGGGTCGTAAATCCATCGATGTTAACGAAGTCCAAAAATGAAGAGCCGATCTGTGAACCGTCGGTTGAGCTGACGTCGTCCCTGTGGAATAGAGCTGGGAGTGGAGCTAGATTCAGGCGGTCGCGAGCCGATCAGAACCCTCTACCCTTCTGGAATCTGGATTCCATGTGTCAAGGTCATTCTGACACTACGCAGCCCCGGAGGCTAACGATGAGTTGACGACGTCGGTGAATGATTACCTGGACGACGGCCACACTGCAATGAGAGGTCTGGGCGACGGCCAGACTTTGATGAGGGACCTGGACGTCGGTCACACTGCGAGGATGGGCCTTGATGGCGGCCACACTGCGATGAGAGGCCTGGGCGACCGTCAGACTGCGATGAAAGGCCGGGACGACGGCCGCCCTCTGCTGAGAGGCCTGGACGACGGCCATTGCGATGAGAGCTCTGAACGACGTCCAGGCTGTGATCAGAGGCCTCGACGACGGCCACACTACGATGAGAGGCCTGGAGGACAGCCATAGTATAAGGAGAGGCTTAGACGACAGCCATACTGTGATGAGAGACGTAGACGATGGCCATACTGCGATGAGGGGGCCTTGACGTACTTCATCAGTTTAGCCAGGAAAAGAGCTGCTGTGAGTTCTAACCGGGGAATTGTCAGCCGTTTGAGCGGTACAACCTTTCTTTTGGAGCAAACCGGTGTAAGTTGTGATTGCCCTTTGTTGAAAGTCTTGAGATAAACCACGGCTGACATCGCGACTTGCGATGCATCGGAAAAACCGTGTAATTCGACGACGGAATCCGTGAGCAGTCGAAGCCACCGAGGTATGGTAACATCCGACAGCTGCGTGAGCTCTTTCCTGCACGGACGCCATCGATGCGCAGTTGTTGCGGAGACTGGTTCGTCCCATACCAGTTTCTCGATCCATAGAGGCTGGAGCAATATTTTCGCTCGTACAACCACTGGCGCTAGGAAGCCGAGTGGATCGAAGAGCTGAGCCGTCTCTGGTAAGATGATCCTCTTCGTTATTAAGCTGGTCTCAGGCTGAGCGATGGATAACTTGAAGGTATCCGTTCCTGGATGTTATAAACCGCCTAAGATCTTGGTAAGTAAGTTCTCTATGGATCGTTGTTCTTGAGAGGTATTGTCAGGTTGCAGAGACTTGAGCAGAGCTGGGCTATTTGAATGCCATTTGGCTAGCGGAAGCCTCCTGGCAAACAGAGCTGCGTTACCTCATGAGCGGTCCTGAGTAACTCTTCATCTGAGTCAGCACCTCCGTAGATATCGTCTACATATCGTCCAGTGATGAGCGGTTCCACAGCCAGGGGATACTTCGATCCCTCATCCGAAGTACACGTATGGAGAGGAATGGAGCTGATCTTGTGCCATACGTGACCGTGGTGAGTTGATACGTGACGATATCTCCATTGGAGTCGGTCCAGAGTATTTGCTGGAGTGGCCTGTCATCCGCATGTACTCTAATTTGACGAAACAATTTCGTTATGCCTGTCATGAAAATGAGCCGTTTTCGCCGAGAAAAGAGAAGTACATCCGAGATGTCCCTTCGCAATTTCTCACCCGAGTGAATGATGTCGTTCACCGATCTACCTGAGCTGGTCCCATGGGAGCCGTTGCACACAAGCCTGAGCTTCGTTGTCTCACTGCTTGCCTGAAGAAACCCGCGATGAGGAACGAAATATTCCAGTGCAGCGTCTACTAGCGGAGAACACCGACGTCCTGAGACCCTCAACCCTCCTGAAGCCGAAGCTTCATCTCGGTGCCGGAGCTCCCCACATTGAGTTGGCGCTGATGAGCTGGTTTAGTGGCCTGTCCGCAGGCTCGATGCATCTGGTCGAGCTCCTCGTATTCCCTGAGGAAGTCCGTGTATAGCTGACGGTACACCTCATCACGGGAGAGCTTCCTGATGAGAAGATGGAAGCAAGGAAGCGCAGATAATCGGGAATCTCCGAGCAAGGAAGCTGGAGAATTGAGCCGTATCCGAACGATGTAGTGGCCAAAGGAATCTCGTGAGTGGGTCCTATTGAAGTGTTCTTCACACTTAGCCCCTTCAACCGTGAGCTGTACTTTTGAAGCCCCATGGATCTCCTCCTGAGCCCAGAAACGAGTGAGCACTCCACTGAGATCCTCTTTGGTGACCGCTAGATGAGAAGTTGCTGTGAGAAATCATGACCTTCCGTTGATCCCAATTAATTAATCGATGAAGGTTAATGAGCCGGATCTGGTTCGACGAGGGGGGAGGAGCGGGCGATGATGGAAGAGAAGGGCCGGAGAATTAAATAAAAAACCACCTTTGCATACACGAGCTGTTCTTAAAATTCATTATGATTTTATTTGTCACCACGCTGTTATTTCGCGTTGTCCAATTGAGTGTATAATTTATCTCGTCCGTTATTTGTTTGAACGGTGTTTAAGTTGAGCGATCTATGAATTAATTAACTAATCAGTTAAACGACGCGTTAACAATTAGTTTTAGCGAAGCCTTGATATGATAGAGTTAGAGTTGAGAAAAGGTAAACAGCGGTTGAAATTATCACAAAGGATAGACGCGATACACACACTTTCACTGTTAGTACGAGAAGTAGAAACAATTGGCATGATAAGGCTACAGGTGGCGAAAGTAGAAGCGTGTGCACGTGTGAGTGCGTGAGTAAACAATTTTTCGAAGAATCTAGCGTAGGTGTGAACGGTGCAAGTGTAATTCGTTGACCAGTGAGGAGGAAAGTAGCAGAGCAGTTCAGGAGGTGCTACTACCAAGCGCGAATGCGAGATCTACAGAGCTGATAACTGTCGAACGAGTCCTGCGAGACCCCCGAATAAATGCTTGAATGAGTGTGTCTGTATGTGAGTGATCACCGGTGGAAATCGACGGATTTCCAACAACTATCATTCCCAGAATTATGAACGGTCTTTCCGAAAATTTCTCAAATGAAGTGCGCTCTTTCCGGCACTCTACGCTGTACGCACTTATCTGTGGCTGGGCTTTAATACACGCCCTGACATAATCGAAAGCCACATATAGTTATGATCAAAGGATTGAAAATGAATTTTTTTTTCAGCTCACTTCAATGGTATGCCACGAATATTATATACTGTGACGTATCTCGCTACCCCTTTGCGGGAAAAAGCAACGAGAAACGCAGCGTTCGGCGACCAACCTGTTCCGAACCAAAAATTGAGCGCCAGCACGTTTTCTTACCAAAACGCACAAAAATAATTTCCGACACTTCATCAACTGCCAAAACGAAAGAGCAGCAACCGACAGCCCAGTATTACCGCGGAGGCGGCTGGGTTCCAAAAGATACTCTGAAAAATATTCCTTCGAAATCTCTGGTTGTTCAAAGGAAATAAAACATTCTTCTAATTGTCGTTAATCTCAAAGATTTAATTTCTAATCATTTCAAAACTGATTTCGACAATGTCGTTCTAATTCCTAACTTACCAATTCTCAGATTCCGACAAATTCACGTAAATTCCGAAAATATAACATGAGCAATAACATAACATTGTCTTCAAATCGTTCAGTCAAAATCTTTTATCATTACATCAAAAACTTGACAGCAAACACACAAGGAAAAAAAATAAATAACTAAATAGATAAACAAATGTTCAAATGTCAATACAGAGTAAAAAAAACTAAATTATCGTCAACTAAATATCCATAAACAAAGTCAATGATAATAACAAGTCAAACTGCGATTTAAAATAACAATGAGCGAAAAGCTAAATTACAGGGATCTTCTATTACCCCCGCATCTGAGAATCCAGAGTCAATACACTGTATAACGCGCGAAACTGGGTTCGCCTAGTTCAAAACGAAAAATCACGGAGACCGTTAAAATATAAAATCATCAAAATAATATTTCAGAATCTGCTGAAAAAATCACAAAAAATTTTGTGAAAAAATCGCGCCAAGTTGACATTTTGGTTTACTATTTCATGCCTAAAAAATTCACTATTTGATGCCTAAAAAAAATCAGAAAATAAATAACTACGACTAAAATAATTTCCTATCTCATGCCTAAAAAACAGTGGGAAAATAGATACCTATAATTTAAACAATAACTCAAATACGGAACAAGTTAAGTGAACGATGCGATCAGCCTCAGCTAACACCAATTTCCCAAACTTTGCCGTATAAGTCCGCTCATATACTGAGGGCAGTGAGAGAAATAACTTGACTCGAAGGAGTGGGTAGAGGGGCTAGTATAGTAACTTGGTTTTAAAAAAGTCCACTTGACGCGCCAAGTTTTCCTGAACATGTATCGCGTACGTACCATATAGGCTAACTTAGAATCATTCGATTGCGGTTGGAAATTCTTGTGGAGGTGTGGTTTAGCAGTTTTATCTGCTCAAAGTAATTTTCATACGGATATCTCTAATCACTCTCCAGATTGACTTGGTGCACTCAATCAATGGAACGTTTTTAAAACAAAGTTAGTATACTAGCCCCTCTATCCGCTCCTTCGAGTCAAGTTACTCCTCTCACTGCCCTCAGTATATGAGCGGATTTGATCGTGCAATTACTTATACGGCAAAGCTTGGAAAATTGGTCCTAGCTGACGCTAATCGCATGCGTTCACTTGGCTTGTTTCGTATTTGAGTTATTATTTAAATTATAGTTATTTATTTTCTCATTCTTTTTAGGCATGAGATAGTAAATTTTTTTAGCCATAGTTATTTATTTTCTCTTTTTTTTAGGCATCAAATACTGAATTTTTTTAGGCATGAAATAGTAAAACAAAATGTCAACTTGGCGTGATTTTTTCACAAAACTGTTGGGATTTTATCAACAGAATACAATTATTTTTGAGAAGCCCAACTTTTGTTTTGAACATGGCATTGTGAAACGAAATGTCCACTTGGCGCGATTTCTTCGCAAAATTTTTTTATGTTTTTTTCAGCAGATTACCATTATCAGGTCAAGACATTTTTTAAACATATATACAAAATTTCAATTTCACTGTCATTAAATATTCCCGGTCATTAGTCTGAAATTCTGTCAAATGTTGTGGAAATACAATTACCGATTATCAATTATTTTCAACACAATTTGATCTTAAGGAAAATAAATAATCGGTAATTGTATTTTCACGATATTTTTGTCTCACACTTGACAGATTTTCATGCATATTGAATGACATTCAATGGGTTTTGTGGAAAATAACCAAACGTACATGAAAAATAAATTATTCGTGATGAAAGTTGCTTTTTGATTCGAATAATATAGAATCTGATATGGAATGAAATGATCTGATTACATATCAGATTCTGTAACTTCTAAAAAGGCATATTTCAGCACGAATAATTTGTTGACATATATTTTTGATTATGTTCAGCAGAACCGATTGAATGACATTCTTTATACATAAACTATTATTTCACCACTCTTAAAACTAATACACTCTTATCAGTGCAACTTAAATATCTTATTGATTATTAATTTGCTAATCAATGATAAAGAAATTATTAAATGTACTTACAATATAATCTCTCGATGACGCCGACATCCTGCCATGTTGAGAGAGCATGAAAGAGAGTGATATCGGCGTGCTTGCCGACTAGGATCATAACAGCGACAGGCGCGCGACGGTAGGTGGTGCGGCGGCAGTGTGAACTTCACTGGCTACTAACTTACCGGCTGAAAAGAATGACGTTTAGATACTTAAAGATAATAAAACTCGTGAAAATCCGAAATCCCATCGGTTGCTATGGAGCTATTAAGCCTCTTAGACCATTTAACGAAAATCTGAAAATACTCTGAGAAAGATCATCCTCGAATTATATTATGTATCTAAGGATGATTATTCTCCAAATGCGCTGGTTTTCCCGTAATGAAATAAACTAGCTTGGGGGCAGTGGAGGGGGGATTTGTTAGGTGAATATCAAACGCAATAGCATGGGCCAACTCTATCGCACCTCTCTGCATGTCAACTCGGCCAATACGCTATCGCGTATCTTGATAACACCGATAATCAGGTGTCGAAATAATATAAAAAAAGTAAAAAATAAATGTATAAATAAACAAAAATAAATCGATGAATTCGGTCACCTTGAAGGACTATCTCACTAACTTGACACTTCTACGAAACACAGGTGTCGATAAAATAATCCTTGGAAAAACCAATTTCCGCAAATGAAACGAATCACATTCTAATCAGCCTAATATTAAATATTCACGACGAGAGTCATAGATCGTAACCTCACTGAATTGAAATTGATAATCAAATCTTTCAATTTTCTTTCAAATATCTGATAATAGAAATTTTAGATTCTTGATACACACGGTATTCTGGGGCACATTCACACGGGCACAAAAATGCCGTTAAATCTAATAGCGTCATCAAGAAAATTTGATCGCCCACGATGAATCAAAAATTCTAATTAGAAATGTCTTTAATGAACTCTGAAAATTCACGGCTCACCAATCCAGAACAGAAGAGAACTGTAGAACGGCCTTGTTTCTTGCAAAAATTCAGCTGCAGATAGACTTCCAGGTAGATTTCTCAATCCTCTGAATTCCGAACGATATTTTCCACCAAAAAGAAAAAAATCTGCATGACACCACAAATGCCGTCCAAACGAGAAGTGAATTCTCCGACGCCGCTGTCCACGCCGGTACACCTCAACAAGTCCTCTCCCCAATGGTTGGTCCAAAGCGACGAGACTCCTCGTCAGTCGCCAATTACAATTCCCGTTAGACACGACATCACAACCCATCAGGGTGGCACTCTATCGTTCCCCCCTTGGCACGAATGATGATACCGTCAGCCTGGAGTCAGCCAAATCTCCCCGTTCTCATCATTCTCCCCTTGATTTCAACTCTCCTGATCCATAAGCTGGCGCCCCACAGAGACTCTCTCACGAAGCTCCAATTGACGCGCTAATTCAGTTCCAAATTGAACCACGAAATCGGCCAACTTCCATCTCAGTAATCTTCCACGCAATTTTACGCGATTAAAAGAAAAACATAAAAGCAAAATAGCATCAAACATCTGTAACAAAACCTTTGAGTCTCGCCCCGGTAGAGTACTTCTCATCTGGACGGCTCAAGTTCACCGTCGAACGCTCGAACAACCAAATAACACGTTACAATACATATTAGGATAGCATAACATAGGAGAATTGCTCAATTATGTGTAATTATCGTACGTCATTTATTATCTGAATTAGGGTTACACTTATGAGCATTTGTATTTCAATATAGAACGGTAAATTGAATTCAACTTACTTCATTCATTGTTTAATGAATCAGCGTTCATGTGCAACACTGGTAACCAGTGTCATGACATGACACGCTTAATTATTATATAAAATGAACTCGCCAAGATTCGGGAGTTCAGTGGTCATCTTAAAGTGAGTTTAAACTATTCTGTAACAATTTATTCGTATTTATCTCGTGTAACGAGATTTTCTCGTTACTGTGGGATATTGGGTGGAAATCCCCTGAGAAAACGGGTATGAAAATACCCATCTAAAAGAGCCATCTGGAGGTAGCTGAGGAACCCGCCTATGGCAGATGTCAATGATCCGTTAACCGATGAGCGACGTGGAGCAGCCCTGTTTTAGGTGGAACACGCGCTCCTCTATCGTCTGGAGGCTGGTAATAGACTGTCGCTAATACAGAGCTCGCTCAGCAGGTATTAGGGGAAAAGAGGCCAACTTACTGGCTGTCCACCTGAGCGACTCTGTAGGTTTCGGCGAAGTAGTCTCGGGACCAACGTAGCTAGGTGGCCCCTTCGGGATCCCGTGGGTTTGATTGGTGGTCATGAGGTAATGGAATGACTTATGGCCGCCGAGATAACTACACTAGGAGGCAGGGCCCTAGGGAGATTTCGTGGCAGTTGAACGCGAGAGCACACAGCAAGAGGTTTGAGAAAGACCTCTTGGTCTGAATCGAAACCCGGCTGTAATAGCCTGGATCGGGGGAGTAAAACTCCGCGTCAGGTGGCGAATAACCACCGGGGCGAGTCTAGGGGAATGTCCCGCATCGCCCACATTAGTGCAAACGGATTTATCGTGGAGCTCGAGGTGACGACCTCGAATTCCCAACATTTGTCGAGCCTCGGAGACTCGATTCGTGTCGTGCGGATTCGTGGATTTGGAAAGGATGGCGAGATATCACTCCTGTCGACCCGACCATACGTTTGTGCGTAGTCGGGTGCTTTCCGGTGCTCGCGACGTACGATGACCATAGTGGTCACTGGTGGCCGAGTGTATGAGTGATTGCGGAGTGGTGAACGTAGGTCCACTTCCGGGCAGATCAGCACCTCGGGGTCACAGGCCCTGAGGGGTCCGGGTGATTCGCCGTGAACCTGGACACCTCCAGAGTAGCGAACACTCTGGAGGAGAGGATCCTCCAACCAGCTGAGGTGTTCGTTGAAGACAACAGGGAAATAATTCCCCAAGACAATCACGCTGAAAGATGTGCTTCACAGCCTGGGATAATGGCTATTATGTTGCACGCAAGTTACGTGACTTGCGAGGAAGACTCCTGGTGGACTTCGCCCACTTTACCACGTCACACTGAGGCTACCCGGACACCCAGTTGTCCGGCCTGCAAGTCCTCTGGGTGGATGAGGAGATCCACCAGAGGACCCCCATAGGCCGGTTTCGTCGAACCTTTCGCAAAGGTTCGGCTGACGCCCAACGACGAGTGCTAGAAGTAGACACCCTTACGTTCGGAACTTTCTCCTGGGTGAACAACCCGGGAAATTTACCCTTATACCCTTCTGGATAACTATGACTTAATTCTAAGCGAATAAAGACTTCTGTCACTACCAACTTCTCCACCGGACTTCAGTATCTATCCACTGAAGGGAGTTCTATCTCTAATACGCAGACCACAGAGTACAATCCTCACCATGGAAGTCTATTGTAGATTATTGTAAGTTCATTTATTCCAATTGAAAATAAGTATTTATTTTCTTTTTACTTAGAAACATTTTTAGGAATAAGTTTGCACCGCCTTTTCGTTTTTTTTTTTTCATGGTAGATCAAACTAACTATTGAATTACCTTCAATTGGATTAAATGGACTCACAGTAACCTACAATTAACGTTTAAACGAGCCGAATAATAGAAAATAATTCAATTTCCAATATGTGGCGATAATCTGGGGTTACGCTGTTCGCGGTTACCGATGCTCTTATATGTGCCCTACCATACCCCAAGAAGGCACTGAATTAGTTCAGGCGCCACCGCTGCGGAATTTTCATGCGAAGTCTGTAGATAAGCGTCGATATCTCCCCTATAGTCTCTGGAAAAAAAAGAAGAAAGATACAGAAAGGAGGGAGAAACAGATGTTCTTTTCATTGCCAATTATGAATGATGAAATATTAACGCTGAGAAAAAAAAATCGTCGAAATATTACATTATGATGGTTGCTATGGAAGGAGAGTTTTATTTACTGATTTAATCGAGAAATAAAGAATATCTTCATATAGCTCGTGGTCAACTTATATAATGTAACAAAGGACGGATTCCGCCAAAAAATCTGGTGTTATGAGAACAAAAATAAATCCATTTGTGAAGTAAGTGTGTCGTGTATATTATACGCGACAGCATCGGCCTATGACATCACAGAAGTAAACCGTCAACTTGGCCCGATACGCCGTCGCATATCTTGATAATCATGTGTTTTGTTCCAATCAGTTAGAATTACTCCATGGATTAAACCCCGAGTTGTCCAACGGTGCAAAGCTGGGATGATGGAAATTCAAGTTATACCATTGGATAATCAGGTTTCCACAGATCAATGCGGTTGGTAGAGTGAGGCGCCAATGATATTTTTGGCTAGGGACAGAGGCTCAACATAATCCGGTAATGGAGGACCTGTATCTACAGGGAATAGGAATGCTCATCTCATAGAGTTCTATCAGAAACCGCGCCAAGTAGGTCGGTCTCGACGCTTTTTTTTGCAAATTTTTCCTTATTTTCGACCAAATATCAAACGTTTTTAACATAAGCGTTGTATTGAGAGTAGTAGCTTCATAACTAAGGCAGTGTATTTAGGCAAGTTTGGCGTTCTTTTTTATTTTCAGCATTTTTTCAAACTAGTGAAGTTAACGAAATTATACAAAATTATATAGAATCCATTGAAATCTGGACTTGGCCATTTCATTCAAATGTTTTTTTCATTGTTATGGGATTTCAATCATTTTACCAAAGAGAAACTAACTTCCAGCATTCAGAAGCTCCATATCAAACTCTGCTACGTCGGTATCGACTGAAAGTGCCGCAAGTGATGAGCTTCTGTTTTTTGCTTCCTAATGGGAGCTTTGCAAATGTTCAATTTTGACATTTTCTAATTGTCTTTGGAAATGAAATAGTAGGGTCTGTAACATAAAAATACAAATTTTAGCGACAATGTCTGTTTGTCCCCCGCCCGCCTAGACTACTTTTCGAAAATTAAAATAGTGCTAACTAGGGGTAACTCCAGCCGCACGATCGTCTGAAAGGTGTAATAGCAGCTCCCGAGAAAAACCATTTCTTTTTTCATAGTTTTTTACGAATATCTACAAAATTGGTGGAGCCATTGAATTTTTTTTTCTCAACATATTCGTCACCACGGCCTCCATCTAGATCAATGGAAACCGACATAGTCGTTGGTACAAAGTTTCCGAGACTAGGAAGGTTGCGCGCTTCGCGCGCGTTATCTAATTTGCAAGGAATTCGTATTAAAACCGTTACTAATGGCTTATCAAACCTATTGATTGATAATTCTATTATTTCTCTATCTGAAAATGAACTCAATTTTTCAATATATTTTGACGACCAAGAATTTTGGTATTATCGAATAAATCTTTCAACATCAGTGTCCATAATTAGGTAAGTAAAGCATTGAAATAATTTTTTTTTCTATTTTCATTCTAAAAGGAAATAAGTTTCTTCGAGTCATATTGTAGCGACTCGCTACATACCACCTGAGGGTCGACGGTCTGACATTACCCTCAGACAACCGGACAGACACAGTCGCGCGGATACCGAGGAATTAACCGCCTCCCGAATAATTCCGGATCGCGACGAGTTAGTCCAGAGAGTCTACCGGTGTTAGTCCTATCGACACCATCAACTTTTCTCACGTCTTGTTATTCAAGCAATTTTACCTGTAGATACAAACTAACGCTTCGGCGAATAAACCAGTTATTTGTTTAATCGCCTAGTAGTGATTTGTTACTTCCGATGACCACGACAAATCCTACATTGGTGACCCCGACGTGATTAAAAGTTATTTAAAAGGGAGCGCGTTAGTGCAACAGGTTCCTTGCGAGTGCGCGTGCTAGAGTTTCGGGATTTTTCAACTTCGCCTCGTGGTTTTCACA
>JAPYZM010007771.1:0-10190 GCA_030522845.1 Psyttalia concolor | reverse complement strand
TTCTGAAATTTTTAAAATGATTTTTTCATCCCTTTTTTGATAATTTTATAAATTTCAGAAAAACTGAAAAAACGGTTCGAAAAATCAGTTAAAAAATTTTGAAATACCCTATATCGATAGGAAATGAGCTCAGCTTTCGAATGGCGCAAACCCCGTGGCGATAGGATCAGTGGTTTTTGAGATATCGTCAAAAGAGTGTTGACTTTGGTCAAAATCGGAAGAATGGAAAGGGTCCCCCCTTTCCATTTTTCGTAATTTTTTGAATTTTTGATTTTTCGGCTGCTGACTCCTTGAATTACAGCGATTTCAATGTGGGGCGTGGGCGCGGGGGGTGGGGGGGGGGCTTCATGAATATTCTATGGAGATCAAATGTACGATTTATTTGATATTTGCATATCGAATTATTACATATTGATAAATTCGGTTTCTGCTGCTTAAGCAATGAATTCATTTGTTCCATTAATTCCCATTTTATTTATTCCATTGGCTACAGGCATAAACCTTTATGTGCCGAAAATCTCAATTTATCGTCGTTAATAGGAATGTAATACGGCTAGGCATGGAAATACGGCAAATCAAAAATATGTTTCTTCACTTTAAAAATATTTTTTCATTTGAAGTTGTCGAATGATTTACCTTCACAGCATAGGGAGGGAGAACGGCGATACTCAACAACGGTAAAATATTGATTGAAAGTTCAATTAAAGGTCAATTGTGACTTTTCACAGTTATCAAGTTAAAATTATGGAGCACTCTGTTACACTCTATTACCTGTGCATGAAAATGGCAGAATTCTTTGTAGTGAATTACTTGGATAAGCTGTGCAATGAAATTCTTGAGGAGGCTATTAATTTTCCGATGAATAAGATTTTAATGAGGCTTTGGAGGAGCCGAGATTCAGAATGAGTGGAGTTACTCAAGAGTGAGGGATTAATTTGTGATTTCAATTATCATTCCTTTCCTCCGAATTCGCTCGCAATTTTTGGGCAAGAATATTTCGCCACCTCACCTGAAAATTCCCAACTTCTTGGAGAAATCAATTCGAACAATTCACACAACTGCAGCAAATCAAACGAATGCTTAAATTAAAAAAAAAAATCAGTCAATCATGATGAGGCAAAATTGTTTACCCGCATCACTAGATTTGCCTTATCTCCTTCTACCACTTCATTACCAGAATAATTGAATGCCCAAAATCTCTCTGATATTTAAAACCACTCTCAACTCCTCCTCCCGGTATGACCATCAGCCCCCAATATTGAGATAACTCATTCAATTGAGATAGTTTAGAGTGAGGGGTGCGGCATATTTGATAACGTCAGCTTTACCGTAGGGAGTATTCACTTAGGGCAGAATTGATTCGATTAACACTCGTGATTGATGGATTCAAACTAAAAATTCATTATATCCAGCCAAAAGAGTTATTAATGCACACGTGACCGCTAATCTTTCTCCCAGACATCTGAATGATATCTCCCCTCCCCCCCCCCTCCCCCTCCCAACATGCAAGTAATTGTGAATTTAGATGAGAATTTATCGCGACTGGAGGGACATCAACTTAATTGCAGGAAGTCAGATCCGTGACAGCACACATCGTAACGTCGTGTGTGTTTGAAGTTTATAGATAAAGCTTACGTGAATGCTGGGTAGTTTGAGACTTTATGGCTCATCGTAAAGTTGATTACGTGTCTAATTACTTGACACGATGGTTCTCCATAGTCGATTTAACGAGGGCGTGTGTTTGCACTTGTGTGTTTTAATTAGTTTACATGAGATAATTTGAGTGTTTGAATTTTATATTTTCAGATAGGGGGATAGTGCCCTCTTTATGATGAAATCGGTTTGGGTATTAGGATTGTTATCTGTGTCTGGCGAATGGCAAATGGAATGGGAAAAATTTATATTTGATTTTTAATGGGAGGACAGATGAGAAATTGCCGATGGTAGACTGACGCTGGAGAATTTGACAATGCATGAATCAGAATTTTTATGATTAGGTAATGATTGTAGGGGGATAAATTGAATTAGAAGAGGCGAAAATTTATGAATTTTTGCAGTGAAGGCGTGAGAGGAATATTTAAGGTGGTTCGAATAAAGATTTTTTTTTTAGCAATGCAATCCCCATTGATTGTGAATTTCTCTAATAATGAAATTCCTTGTATTTCTATGGTAATTATCATCTGTTCGATAGCTCAATAATTTTCACTTGGAATTCACGATGAAATTCTCCATCTCTCAAGTATATCGACCTGGAGGAAGGAGACTACGGGAGTTTACTGTACACTGATGAGGTTGGGAATTAATAACATCTTTTTGAAGCTCTTCTTACAGCCGTTGATGGTTAATAGGTAATTTCATACATGGAAAGTTGTACGGTTTCACTTTGGTAAACTCCAGTTGAAGTTTACGAGCACTTGGGAAACATTCTACGGATCGATGATTGAAAATGATGAGATGTTGCGGAATACCTCAACTAATCATTACAGACTTTGTACTGTTGGGGGATAATTTGTTGCAAGTAAAAATCCTCAGATTTTTCGCAACATTTTTTTTAACGTACTAAACAATTACATAATATTATCCAACAATACAGAGAATTAGAAATGAATGGATAGTAGGGGAGCTTTATAGATATTTGTTAAAAATATTTGTTATTTTATTTCCAATGACTTGAAAAAATACAACAGAAATAAAATAAATAAAATTCTCAGTTTTATTTTATTTCATTTTTGTTTTTGGCTCATTGAAAACAATTTCTATGGAATCGTTCGTATCCAGTATTTTTCTTTTATCATACCCGGCAGTAAAAATAAATATTTAAACAATGTTATGGGGGAATATTGGAATACTGGAGTAGTTCCTTACGAAATGTCAGTGACGCAGCTGAATGAGAGCGAGGAAAATACTCGTTCAAACCCAAAAGCTGACGCATTGTCAGCTTCCAGGAATCGACAAGCTCCGCCAGTAATGAAGGCTCCTGGAGTTATCCCAGAGGGAATTCTCGTTTCCGGCTGTAAATATCGATTTTCTGGCGAACGACATGCGGTATTTTCGTGTCAACTCGTGATTGACGAACTTCCTTCGAGTTAAACTGCAACTTTCGTCATTAATTTTCGCTAACGAATTTGGAACTTTAAAGTAAAAGGAAAAATTGGAAAAAATTGGATAAATACCTCTGTTGGGGACACTTCGGGGAAAACACTTTGGTCAGAAGTCTACTGACGAAAAAGCACCCGTGGGAGGGTAATACCTGGGACGTCAATTGAAAACTAATTTGAAAGCAATTTTCATATTACATTTTTTTAAATTAAATCCGGTTTTTTTAGAATATGAGCTCTTCGAGTGGAGGTAAAATGTTTGAAATGATATGTTCGTAGGGAGACTGCTTTTCCACTTGGACAAATATCGCATTACAACCTTTGATATGCATGAGAAATTCTCTCTATCAGTCTGAGGATTTTTAATCTGATTATAAACCTTCAGAACCAAATGATTAATTTAGGATTCATTCAAGATACATTACAAGCTGGAATGTGAAGTAAATGCCAGCAGAAATTTCCTGGATAATTTGGGCCCTGGAATTTTAATCGTTTCCAAAATTTCATTTGTTTAAAATTTGTCGACTTTTCGCGGATTCTTCTAGACATTCAATTAAAAGGGGACATATGCGCAATCGATTTTTTCGTACTTTCAATTTCCGCTGTATTTCATACGCGTAATAATGTCTAGAGAAAAAAAAACATTCGTAAAAAAAATTATGAAGAATGCTGGAAATTTTTTTTTTATCTAGGAGAGAAAATTTTAGAAATATTTCTATTAATTTTTCATTGATGTCCTAATGTGGAAGCGCACTTTTCATGGCGTCACTTTTCGAAAGTGATATCAGACAAATATCAAATCAATCTCGAAAATATTGATGTTAAAATTCACTGATTTCTACCTGGGCGTTTTATTTTCAATAAAAACAATTAATGAGAAATACTACGTTCAAAAAAATTGATATCATTTTATTTTTCCGTACACATTCCATCCAACTATTTTCGCTCGCAAAAAGTGCGATATTACGATAAAAAAAAATTGGGTAAAGCGATGAAATTCTATGCATTCTTTCAAAAAATATTTCCATCAGAAATTTTTCTCCAAAATCACACATCGAAACATTGGAATTCTTCAATTGAAACCGTCAACAATTAGCTGGCTTTTCGCTAGAATTTATCCACTAAAGATTCAATTAAATACAATCTAAATCCCAGCCAATGAATTTCGAGAATGCTTTCAGTTTTCAGTTCGACATTAAACATTCCCACCGATCCGAACCGAGTCAAATCCATTCGAAATTGATTTGCGGATTCCCCAAATCCATTTTTCTCTACAAGTCCAATCCCTAATACCCTCACCGTTCAATTCCCTTCAAAGGGGCCCATTGAATTGCCGCATTGAATTATCTAATTAAAAAATCGACATTACCTGAATGGAAAACCTGTACAAATAGTCCTTGTGCTGGTGCTGATATATCTGCTGCGCCACATAATCATTCGATTGTGGATACTGATAGCTGGTCTGGTAATTCGGTTGAGAATTCTGATAATAATTGCCGTACTGCTGCTGATGATGCTGATAATACCAGTCATGGTTGTACCCATCCATGACCTTTTCACCTCATCGAGTGTCCCTTCCACCTTCTTCTCATCATTAGTAACGAGTTCACAGAGTCACCGTCTCCCTTCCACCGTTAATATTCAAATATCTCAAATAACAATACCAAACTTTCGTCGCAAACAACGTACAACCGATCAAGTTTAGTTCCACGTTTTGAATTAAAATAAAACTCACTTGCCGTGAATAAATGAAGGAACAACCACTCGCCAGAGATGGAACAGCAAAAATAATCTACTTGAACGTGGAGAATCTATCGGATAACCATAATTGCTAGTCCATTTTCCATAAAACATGAAAATCCACTGAATGAGGTGGAAAATAGAGACTCTGATAAAGAGATAGTCGGAAAGGCCAAATAATGTTACGAAATTGTATTGACCCGATTCTCCATGCACCCAAATGAGTTGAATTGTATTGTGCACTCGTATAGGAAATGCCTCTCGTTAGTTATCGGCTAACGGGGGAGAATCCAATGATAATGTGAATGAGTTTTTGTACCGAGTAATCATGAAAAATATTCTATGTTGTCTATTAAAGCAATTTTGGAATAATGATTTTTTTTTGAGGGTCAAAAATGTGTACACTGGTTAGGTTGATTTGATTTTTTTCTTCCGATGATTTAGTTCAACGCACTTTTGGTGAATTTTATTGGAATGTTTTTTTGGTGAATTGAACTTGGAGTGAGCTTGAGACACTGAATTGAGTGTTGTATTGCACAAGATGAGGATCGTGTGTCGACTAAGGCAATTGTGGAAAAATTTTTGATGGCATGATGTGGATGAGATGAGATCCCCCACTACTGTTTTGGGGGAGATGGCCAGGGGATGACGACCGGTTGAGTCTTTGGGGGGTCGCGGGAAAGGTGCAGTCGGTGGTCGAAGGGGTTACGGGAACCCCCAGCGAATTCAATTTTATTCGGGAACTTGTATCTTGAAGACACTTCCTGAATGGTCAAGTATGGCTGACATGTTCACGTTGGAGTTTTACGGCGGTTCGCGGAGGATGCGGAAGGGTGAGTGGAGAATTATTTGTATTATTTGAATGTGGGGTGGAGAGTTGAGTGACTCCCGAGGATTATTTGTTTGACAAGATTTTTTGACAAAAAATTGTGACTCTTAGAAAAAGAAAATAATTTGAAAAAATTAATACTATGTACTCGTGAATTTGGGGAATTTGTTGTGATTATTCATTAGTTTCATATAGAATTTAATTTACTGACAAAAATATGATTTTATTGATTTTTTTGGACTGAATGTTTCAATAGAAACAGCTGAAGCAAATAAAGTTCACTTGACTTTTAACAGAATTATCAGTAGGGAATAGTTTTCTCCAGTTTTGTTTCGTGACGAGGGTCAAGGGGTCAGGAGACGTTCTTTGTATGGGTTACCAGGAATTTTTATCGAGCGTGTAATAAGGTATGAAATATCCCCGAGGAGAGTCATTCCTAGCGAATATTTATAAAAAATATCACAATTTCAAGGTTACTCGCGTTGAAGGGAAACTAGAGTAGAAAAACTATTTATTTAATATAACTAAGAAGTCCATCAATTTCCAAGAATTTTTGTTTGAATGTACTAAATTTTTACGCCAGAGGTGCCCGTAATCGCGCGATTCTAACCTCGCTTCGCTCGGTTGAATTGGGGGATTACGGGCACAATAACATCAAATACTGTATGAAACTTGTGCGTTATGGTGTCTGTCGGCTCGTGAGATTATAAGATTTGTCTCCTCGCTTCGCTCGGTTAAATCGCGGATTACGGGCACCTATGGCATAAAGTCATAAATTTCAGAAAAAAACATAATATTTTGAATTAAGTTTCATGATCCTTGTGCGATGGATACAATCAACATTGGCACTAGTTGATTGACAATGCATAAATTAAAAAACCCGGCAACACAAACTCGAGTGGATATAATTGAATTATTGAACAAATGGTTATGCAAATTTATATGACAACATTACCTCATTCTGTCAGTTGCATGGTAAATAATTGGAGTGAAATATTTGTAAAATCAACACGTGTAACAATGGTTTTTATAAAGTAATAGAAAATGATGAGAAATGGGTGGAAGTCTTTCGTCTGCACTGAATAAAGGGAAGTACAAGAAGAAGAAGAAGTAGAACCGGTTGTTGTACCCATTCAAGTACAAGAAATTCAAGTGTAGTTGAAAGGGCAATCGAGAAAGGCACGAACAACTTCTATAGAAACAAGTGTCATGTCATTGAAATATATATAAAATTCTTGGAAATTGTAAATGGTGGAGGCGTGAGAAAAGAAGCCTTCGATGCTCTATAAATGGTTTCAGAGTATTTGTTAAAAAACGAATACAAATAAATTTACCATTATGATGTTTCAATTACATTTTCTATCTTTGATGCATTAGAATGTCGGAGTAATAATTTTAATGACAATAATTCATCTTGCTACGGTTTTTCATCAATTCTTTCAATAATAAAACAAGTCTACCAATTGTCTACAATTGTCTACCTCCAAAACGATTTTAAAAGCTGAAAATTGACTGAAGAGGAATAGAATAACGAAGTCCCCATGTTGTAAATTTATGAGATGCCGAAAAATGCAAAAAATTATTTGAATTGTTTAACAAAACACTCCATTAAAGCTTCACAAAAATTCCCCAATTAATAAAAACCATTTAATTGGATTCGTTTACCCTTACAAAAAAAAATATATGAAACTTTAATTAAGCGGAGTAATTGGAGTAGAAAAATGAAGTAGCAGTTTTTTTTTATTAATTTTATGACGGATTAATACCGGATATATAGAATAACCTCAAAATCGAACGAGGTTCGTTAATACCGAACAGCTGACTCTGGTGTTTAACGCCCATGATGGAAAATCCCACAGGCTCTACGTCAGGTTCTCCTGATAGTCGTTTTTTTTTCCAGGGACTAATTGAATTCTCTTCTCTCCCGTCATTTCATTTTTTTCACAAACCCAAAACCTCGTCCTTTTATGGTTGCGGTGAATCACTCCTGGTGTGCATATATGCTAGAGTCAAACCGCAGGGGAAAATCGTACGTGCGATCATTCAATTGCGTTTTTATCCGTATAGGTGGATAATAGACAGTGTATCGAGCCTAGATACGGACGTTTCGTGTTTTCCCGGGGGTACTCTTCGGTATCGTAAAAATGTAGTTCGTATTTCCGATGGGGAAACTATCTCGCGGGATCCAAGTTGATGTCGATGGAAGGGAAATATTTATATTTAGACTTGGGGAGAGGTGAGGGATGCTGTGAAGGCATTACGCGATGATCAATGTAATAGCAGAGAGGGTTTAAATCAGAAATAACTGCCCCAGTTGAATTTGCCTTTTATACGAGAAGCTTAAATATCCTAACACTAAAAATGAATGAAGTTTAATTTAAGATTTAGGGAAATACTCTCAAATGGCGGAATTCTATTTAATCAATTTCATTAAAGTGTAAAAATTCGAGAGATTCTACGAGCGGGAGAAAATAAAAATAAATAAATAAGTTGCGCAAATTAATAATAAAGTGAATTTAAAATGAATTATTTTTTTAAGGTAAATCAATTCTTCTATTCTCTAGTAAAGGAGACAAGGATTTAAAGAAGAAAGAAATTGTATCAGTAATTTAAATTACTCAAAAGTTATTATTTTTGATGGGCGACATTGACTGGTAATTCACGAAATCTAGAATGAGTATATAGAATGAATGGTCAGTTTTAAAAATTTCAATTTTTAAAAATCCCTCTTTTATAGCCTTTATAATCCCGTTCATGCCGAAAAATGATTGATACCTTCTTTAAAATTAACGAGCATATGTTAAAAATATGGATTTTGATATGAATAGCGGAATATTTTGAATAAAATTCAAAAAACGCCTTTCACATTGACTCCAAAATCACGATGGAAGATTTTTATTACTCCATTTTTCTCGTATGAGTGACGTGAAATTTTATATTGTAAAATATTCATCCCAAACTTCACAAAATGGATGAACAATTATTGAAATTCCAAATGAAGCCGCAACTAAAATTGACGAGGAATCTCTCTACATGCATGCCTTGTTATATTACTCTGAAATATCCAATGTCGGAGAGTTGTTATTGTGAAGCAATGGAGAAGCATTTAGTCGCTCATTTCAAACATAACTCGAAAATTGTTATTGTTTTCGACGTCCTAAATTCACTGCTATTAAAATAAAATAAATATAAAATCAAATAGAGATTTCCAAGTCTCATTTCTTTGAAATCTTCATTCGTGTTTCTCTGAAAATCTCGATTGATAATTTCAATTCAATGAAATTTATTTCTGCAATTAAATACACAGTATTTTTTATGCAAGCATTTTCTGTTACAAACTCGAGAAATAATTTTCCCCTGAGTGTTGTAACTATTGAGCCGGCTTGAATGGGGTGCATTGTTAATATTTTTTTGTCTATTAATAATCTCCGAAAATGAGAATAAGAACATTGGGAATAATTTTTCATATACTCATATAAATAATCAAACACCCGTCAGAATAATATTTTTAATGACTTTCATTGACCACACAGCCTCGTGGAGAATATAAAATTTCAGCAGCACGGATATTGATAAAAAGTTTTCATTGTTCCATTTCCCTCGTACGAATAATGCGAAACTCTATTGCAAAGTTTGACCTTCAAATTTCATAAAACGTACCAACCATTAAAATTCCAAATAAGCCCGGTGCTAAAATTGATGAGGATTTTTTCTCCGTACATGCATTGCTATATTATTCTGAAATATCAAAATAGACGAGCGTTTTATTATTGCGAAGCAATGACGAACAATCCCCCCGCGCCCCCCACCCCCGGCGATTTTACTGCCGAAGAGGGGGCTGTAACCGGTGAATATCATCCCCGCAAACATTGTGCGAAAGTTTTTATTGTTTTCAACGTCCAAAATTCACTGGTAATTCTTGAAACCTAGTGTAAAATAACGCGAGTATAGTGTTTCAACTTCAGAAGCGAAAGGATGTATATCGAGATCATAGTATATAGAGATGGTGCCTGAAACTCGAAGCGTGCAGAGAATACTCTTGAAAGTCAATATCAGTATCCGTTTGCTACTGTGGGTCTTGTTGTTCAAAGTATAACCGGATACGTAGGAAGAAACTAATTGGCAGGTTGAATTCGGGAACGGAGTGTGGAGAAGGAGAATAGGAGAGAGGAAAGGAGTTCAGACGAGACGAGATTAATATAGAAATATGGCGAGGTAGAAACAAGAAAATAGAAAGATTGAATTTCCATTGAAAAATGTTATCTCTTTTCTTGCTACCATTTTCTGATTGGGAATCGGAGTTTTTCAATTTGCGTGGGGCTCTTTTTAGCAGACACAGCCGCAAAGAAAAAGGAAACAATTTTTCATCAGGCTGTGTCGGAAAAGTAACTTTTCAGTCACTCTCCGCGTCGAAGTACGGAAAGTTAATTTTCCGACACGGCGTGATAAAAATACTATTTCTCACCTAGGGAGGAAAAGTAGACAAGTCGTCCTCACATGCAAAATTACTAGCCGAGCCGCAG
>JAPYZM010007770.1:0-10807 GCA_030522845.1 Psyttalia concolor | reverse complement strand
GTGTGTGTGTGTGTGTGTGTGTGTGTGTGTGTGTGTGTGTGTGTGTGTGTGTGTGTGTGTGTGTGTGTGTGTGTGTGTATGTATGTACTCACTTTTTTTGCGTTCACACTCCCAGGCGATCGGTGAGTGCGATCGAAATGGGGTTGCTCGCGATGGACAGACATCACTGAGGACAAGGTCGGATAAGTTCGGCAGCAAAATTCCCCCACTCCTTTTTGAGTTTTTCAAAAAATAAGGATTACAAGAAATTATCAAGTGATCTCACCTTTCAATTCCTTTCGTTCAAGCTCCCGCGCAGACGCGTCATCGGATCGAAGCGATTTTGATTGCGATCGATAGGCATCGTTTGAAGACAAGATCGGATTAGTTTGGGAGCAAAATCCCCCCACCCCATTTTGACTTTTTCAACAGATAAGGATTACAAGAAATTTTGATTTTTCAATTTCTCTCGTTCACGCTCCCGCGCAGAGGTGTCATCCGATCGAAGGGATTTTGATCGCGATCGATAGGCATTGACTTTGTCTACATCCCATTCGGACGAGAGTAAATTTCTCCCCCCCCCCCCTAAATTTCTAGCTTGATATTTCAGTTTATCGGGAAGTTCGTTACGAGGCTCGTCAAGGTCCGAATAAAAGAAAAAAAAAATTGAGTCACGAATTGTGTTGAGAATTAGCCGGGAAGATAGTAGTTCACCGCAACAACAATGGGAGCGAGCGTAACGAGCGACCCACAACCCTGACCATTTTTTTTTTGTATTTGTTACCGTATTTGGTCTAGCGTTTTAATTTTTGACTAAGCGATTTATGAGTAATTCGAAATTATTAAGTTTAAGATAATTTTTAGAAATTTGTTTTGTATTTGTCGGAATCTAAATGGTGTAAATGGAATCGTCAGAGGGACATTATGAGAATCGGTCCATAGTGAATGTGAAATTAAATGTTTCAAAAGTAACGGTGAATGAGGGTTTTTCTTTATTTTACTGAGAAATCAGCTATTTCAGAAAATATTTTGGAGAACAGTTTTTGGAACCCAGCCGTCTCCGCGGTGTTATACTGAGCTGTCGGCAGCTGTTCTTTTGGGGGTTTGTTTTGAATAATTTTGGTTTTTAGTTTCTGTACGTTTTGGGTAGAAAACGTGCTGGCGCTCAATTTTGGCTTTGGGTCAAGTTGGTCGCTGAGGGCTGCGTATCTAGTTTTTCTTTTCCGCAGAAAGACGCAAATAGGTCACACAGTATATACTCTTGCAAGGCATAATAAATTGCAACCGTTCACCTGATTTTTTCAGTTTTCTCATAAAGTATAGGGAAGTTGTTCCCTAGTTAACCTTTCTGGGGCCCAGTTTTAGGGGCCGTGGTTTTGTGTCCCTGTTTTTGGCGTGCAGATATGTCATTCGAAAAATTCAAAACATTTTGTTCAGTTTGCTGGAAGGATAGTTATACTTTTATAGTTATCGATAAAGACAATGACATTGACACAGGTCGTTATAGGAAAAATTTCGATTGTTTCATTCAAATTATATTCGAGCCTCATCTTTGAGATTTTAAAAACTTTGTAGCCCGTCAGTACTAGTTGGAGCCATACACATCCAAAGAGTATGCAAAAAGTCGGTTGTGGCGCCTCTACCTCGGGGGCCTACTAACTTTTCATTTGTTTCATGTGTGCGCAAGCAATTCACAGGGAATTTCCATAGAGTATTTTTGATATCTTTATTTAATTATGGGCAAACATAAGAAAAGGTCGCCATGAGAAGGCCGAGAGCGTTCGGAAAATTGAACAACTAAATGTTCAGGTACAGCGTCTTCTTACACAACTCGACAATTCTCATGGCAAGTATAACCCTGAAATGGGCACAAATGGACGTCGGCTCGTCCCTAGAGATAAAGCCACAATCTTCCAGGCCTCATGAAATGTTGAACATATGCTTAGAAAACGATTTCCAACCTAACCTCTCCCTGCATCGTCAATTTTCCAGAAAGCAAGTAAATTCAAGACGTTGAGAATTCAAATCCACCATCCGCCCCTGAGGAATCCGACACCCACAAAAACGGTGAAAAAAGTGGAATGTCGACTACGTGTCACACTTTCGCGCCAGGCGCCCCCCGTCAAACAAACAGAGACAAACAGAGACAAACACCCTAACAGAGCCCTCACAGGGCACAACCCCTGTTGAGAGTGATCCTGTCATTGTGGATCTAAGGGAGGCCTCGAACCGGGACCTGGAACTGTTGGAAATCCTGGGTATCGATCCATCTAAACCTCAAGTCGCAGAAATATCCAAGGTGAGCTGGCAGCTCGCTGGGCAGTTTGGTAGATACAACCAGTGGAGAAGGAGGCTCTGGATAAATTAAAGGAAATTCTCCACGCACGCCGTCAAAGTGCCAATTTGAAGCTCGAAAGCTAAATTCTGAGATTGTAGCTATCTCAACGGATGCTCTGTTTCAGAGGGATAACAACTTTTGTACTTTACATAACCTTGCAGGTTCAGCACTGGTTGCACTGGGTGCTACTGTCTCCAACTTCTTAGAAGATGACGAAATAGATAAACTAGATCTCCTGGAGAAACTTTGTGATGCAGGAAAATTGATGACCCAGGTTCATCTAGGATTTTTTTCGACTAGAAGAGCATTCATATCTCCTACTCTCAACAAACAGATTCGTGATGCACTAGAAAATACCTCACGAGACCAACAACTGTTTAGATCCAATCTCTCAAATAAGCTGAAGGAGGTCAAGACTTCGTCTAAGCTCAGCCAAGACTCCAAAGTTACTGCTGGTCCATGGACGAAGCTGAACACTAAACCCGAAAGGCCCGTCTGTCAAGTTCCGGAGACCACAAGTGAACATGAGGCCACAAGGGAAGCCCCGGGTGGGCAGCAGCATCGCCAAGCAATTCTCCTGTCGCAGATCCCGTCATCCCGACAGTCAGATGCCAGCTTTAATAACGCAAACCAAGGCTCCAGACGCCAAGAAAGGGTAGAAATTCTGGCTGGTAATGGTAGACACTTCCCGCCTAAGAGCAAAAGTATCAGCCCAGACAGCCTTGATCTGGAGTGTATGAAGGGTTATAAAATCCCCTCCAGTTTTCCGCCCTCCCAATCCAGGGTTCCTCGAGAGTCGATGTTCTCTAACCTAGAGGGGAGAGCCATTAGTATTAAAGTAGTTAGACAATTAGATCTAAGAACGATTGAGCTGTCTACCCCCTGTAAGGGTCAATTTATTTCCTTGTATTTTTTGATGGACAAATCAAATACGACGAAGAGATTTATTTTCAATCTTGAGAAACTTAATAAGTTCATAGTACACACTCACTTCAAATTAGAAGATATAAAGACACTGATAAAGTTAGTTTCCAAGACGCGCTTGAGGCAAAGGTTGACCTGAAAGATACTTATTTCTCAATCCCGATACGTTGGAAATATAGAAATTTTCTTCGTTTCTTTTTTCGAGGGAGTCGATTCCAGTTTACTTGCCTATATTTTGGTTTAACTACTAGCCCTCATGTTTTCACAAAATCAAAGAAACCAGTGATCGGATATCTTCGAGCTAAACGTTTGGTATCATCTATCTACTTAGATGACAATATTTGCATTGCCTCGTCTGCTGAGGAATGTACTTCGAATGCCCAACAGACAGTCGCACGACTTTCTAACCTGAGTTTCTTCATCATCAATATGGAGAAGAGTTCTCTTGTTCCTACTAATCATATTGAATACCTTGGTTACTTTATTCATTTCAAGAAACAATGCCTGGAGATTGCTCAGAAGAAACGTGTGACAATTAGAAAGTTGTTGGATCGTCTCCAACCTGGATCAGAATATCCCATCAGGCTTCTTGCTCGTTTGATAGGCTTCTCAATTTCTATCTGTCCAGCTACTACTTATGGGGTGCTTTACACTAAGTCACTGGGGAGGGCCAAACAATCATGTTTAATCGCAAATGGAGGAGATTTCGACCAAATGATGGTGATTCATCATTTTTTCCAGTGAGACCTGGATTGGTGGAGAAGACATGTCTTGAGCTGCTCTAATCCTATCAGGTTGAGGAGATCAAAAATGACAATTTTCTCCGAACTTCCCTCACTTTAGCCCGGGACATATAAGAGACGACCGTGCCTGCTACGCAAACTTGCGGTCTCTCAGCCAACAAAAGAAGAATCAACAGAGGCCGATTCTTACCTATCCTTGAAGTCTTGATCTTGTCCGGTCTCATAATCTCCAAATTTCCCACTGTCTGTTGAACATTTACTAATTTAATTACGGAGAACATTTGAAGTCAATGTCAGCTGTCCATAACACCAAGAGAGTAACAGTCTTCTCGCTGAGTTGTGCTATAGTTAGTTTATCATTTGGTGGTAGGACAAAACACACTCAGGTTCCCAGGTGTGGGTATATCCTGGCCTGGTAGGACGTAGCTTGGCAACGCCTTAGAAGAAACATTGGATTGCTGGTTCTTTCGCAATATCCTCCTCGGCGATTAAGGAGAGTACAGAGCGGTGACAGTTGAGGGAACCATAAGACGCTCCTTGCTCGAACTCTTCGGTGGAAAACTCCAGCACTACTGGACTCGGTACGGCAAAACAATCAATGTTTCTTCCCTGGCAGCAATCCCACCGTTTTCGGAGTTCAGCACTGTACTCTTTGAGGGCCGACTATGGAAGTGACTTTGTCATAATAGCCGCCGTTGGTGTGCAGATACCTCTTCTGGTATAGGCTTAGCAGATAATACTCCTCCCACCAGGGTCGGTTGGCAAGCTAGAGGATGGACGAATGATCTGCAAGGAGAAAATAAAAGCTCACTCGAGGCCTTGAATTTGATGGGATCCCCTTTCAGAGAAGATAGAAATAAAGGTTACCAGGATTGTGCTGACCGGACGGGAACGATCACTATAGCTTGTTTTCGATTACTATGGGTTGCTTCCTCCATCAAAATTTTACGGATTGTCGATAAAATTAAAGGCAGGGGGGGAAAAGCATAGAAGAAAAAAAATTCCCAGTTGATGGTAAACGCGTCGATTGAGAATGCAGAGGGGTCCCCATGCCATGGGATATAGCGGGGACATTTTGCATTGATACGTGATGGTAACAAGTCGTTTTTCGGTTCCCCAAACCTCTGTACCAGACGTCTAAAGGCCGGTCTGCTGATTCCCATTACGTGTCCACATTAGTAACCCTGGATTCACAATGTGCTCCACGGTTCTCTTTTGAGGGGAAATCAGAGGCAAACAGCCAGATTGCTCGCGCTTCAGACCGTTGCCACACCTCTCGAGATAAGTTGTGGGGATGGGGAAATTTCGTACCACCAATGTTGTTGATGTAAGCTATGGCAGTGGTATTATGCACTCGAAATAGAATCTCGCAATTCGACAGGTCTTGAGCGAAGCAACGAAGAGCCAGGCAGATTGCTAAAAGCTCTAGATAATGGATACTATAACGTCTCTCTACTATTGACCAGAATCCTCTAGCTGTATTACCTTCACAGGCTGCTCCCGAGCCGGTGAGGGAAGTTCGGGGAAAATTGTGATTTTTTATCTCCTCAACCTGATAGAATTAGAGCAGGTCAAGACATGTCTTCTCCACCGATCCAGGTCTCACTGGAGAAAATGAATCACCATCATTTGATCGAACTCTCCTTCATTTACTATTAAACATGATTGTTTGGCCCTTCCCAGTGACTTAGTGTAAAGCCTCCCATAAGTAGTAGCTGGACAGATAGAATTAAGAAGCCTATCAAACGAGTGAGAAGCCTGATGGGATATTATGATCTAGGTTGGAGACGATACAGCAACTCTCTAATTGTCACACGTTTTTTCTGAGGAATCTCCAGGCATAGTTTCTTAAAGTTATTAAAGTAACCAAGGTATTCAATATGATTAGTAGAAACAAGAGAACTCTTCTCTATATGATGATGAAGAAACCCAGGTTAGACAGTAGTTCGACTGTCTGTTGGGCATTCGAAGTACATTCCTCAGCACACGAGGCAATGCAAATATCGTCATTTAAATAGATAGATGATACCAAACGTTTAGCTCGAGGATATCTCATCACTGGTTTTATTATTTTTGTGAAAACATGAGGGCTAGTTGCTAAACCCAAAGGTAGGCAAGTAAACTGGCATAGTTTCCATCGAAAAAACAAAGGAAGAAATTTTCTATATTTCCGACGTATCGGGATTGAGCAATACACATCTTTCAGGTCAACCTTTGCTATAAAGGCGTCTTGAAACTAACTTTATCACTGTCTTCATATCTTCTAATTCAAAGTGAGGGGGTACTATGAACTTATTAAGTTTCCTAAGATAGAAAAGGTTGGTATTTTGTATTACAACAAAATACGGATTATATGCAAAAGCCGATACACGGCATCCTTCTAGAGAGAAGCTGTTGAACTACCTTCCATACTTCACGTCTTTCTCTCTTATTTCACCCAACTTTATCTCACTTGTACGGGCTTTATCACCAGGAGGGTCTGTGATCAACTTCATAGCGGCTCACTAGCAAGAACTCAGCTGTGATGCCGTGTATCGGTATTTTGTTGGAATACAAAACACCAACGTTATATGCTACTGGTCTATACCAGGCATCCCTCTAGAGAGCCCTGTTTGTTTTCTGCTGGTGACGAAAGAAAATATTTAACGCTATGTGAAATTATGTCCGTTCATTTGTTCCTTTAACATCTATTTCTCCCTCTTTTTTCTTTTAATGATAGACTCACTGAAGTATGAATATATGGCTTCATAACATTGGTAACAGAACGTCGTAAAACCAACGACTCTTCTCTTCTCTAAATAAGAAACTATAGGATACATTGGCTGTAAGACAAGAAGAGAATCATTCTAAATCGAATAAGACCAGTCGGTCTGTGCCAGCACTAGACTTGGAAGAGAAATAAATAAATGATTAAACTGTACTGAACATATTTAATAATCGGCGAGACGAACTTTGGTTTGGCTGATTGATCTGCTTGCAGTAATGACCCCTGAAGGTCTCCACGCGCCTCCAATTCCTACGGTCCAGGATATCTTGAATTGGTAGGTTGTCGAGCCAGTCTCTTGATGCTAGGGCTGCACGTACACTTCCGGCAGAGCGAACCTCTTTGTCACGTGAAGATTAGCCAAGAATCTCGCTAAATCATTGTCCTCGGGAGCTCCTGCATGCAAATGGTGTTCTGACCACCAGTTCCGAATGGGAGCTTTGTATGTATTCTTTAAGGTCCTTTTTTTTCTGGTGACCAATCTTTTGAGAGGACCATGATCTTTATAACCTTGATCTAAGAAAGCTTTATCCTCTGCCTCTGAGTATTCCAAGTCAAGCCCAAGAAATCGATTTCTTATTTCGGCTCCAGGAAGCATTTCTGAAGGTTCATCTCCCAGCCCAGGTATCTTAGGAGCTTGATTGCATCCTGTGTCTGCTGTCGCGGCATCTCCCTGTCCTGCCAAGCCAACAGGAAATCGAAGTGGACAACTACCCGAATTGTCTGAGCACGTAGGATCTCTGTAATCCAATTGATGACAGTGGCAAAGCAGTGAGGAGAGTGCAGTAACTCCTGGTCGTAGACCAAGCGGAGTAAGCACCGATGGATCCGTGTCATCGGGAGGTGGAAATACGCCTGGGAAAAGTCGATCTTGGTCATCCAACCGTTTGGTTGGAGAAAGTCTGGAATTTTTTTTATGTAAGATCAGACGGAATGACGACGCCTTCATTGATTCAATTGGCGGAGGTCGAAGGTTGGTCTTACTCCCTCGCTGCTCTTCGGAATCGCAAACATCTTTGAAATGAAACTAGGTCCTGGATTCCTGGGAGCTTTCTCCAGGACTCGTTGTTTGAGTAGTAGATCTATCTGCTCCGTTATTTGATCTGATCATTCTGTCCGATATCTTGGTAAATTCCAGTTTGCGGGTGACATTGGAGGTTTTGACTGGAGTGGGATTCGAACTCCTGAGATTAGGTTTAAAACCACTGGTGGGGCTCCCAATTCTTTTCAATGAGTGACGAAGTTGGAAAGCTGACCTCCTTAGAATCCCACTAGAGCTGGATAGTCATTTATCAGGTTTCTTGCCAAAGGACTGGTTCGTCTTGGAATGTCCTCCCGCTCCCCTGCCTGCCGTCTTTGGTTTCGAGAAGCCACGACGGTTCTTGTAGTGTGGTCTAGAGCTGTGAGAAATGTTTTGTGATGAAGTGGCAGTTGCTGATCTGCGAAGTCCTGTCTCACCTCTCGAGGAAGAGAATCGTCTCGTGCTACTGTGAGTTTTAAGTAACTTTTGCGGACCTCCGAAGGTCATCAGTAGCTGACTGGTTTCAGCTTTGGCGGACAGGTAATCTGCTTGAGGGGAAATGTTACGCGAGGCTGCCTAAATGGGTTTATTACCAATCTCATCGAGTACTCTCCACCCTCTTTACCGTACCCCTAGCCACCTCATTTACATTCACCACCCCTTTTCCTCTCACTTTCCCAGACCTGTGTTCCACCCACCTCCCCCTCCCCTTCCACACAGGGCCCCAGGAAGACCCAGACAAAGATAACGATCTGACTGGCGCCAGTGCAAGAGCAATAGCATCGGACCTCTCTCTCGCACTCTCGCCAGTGGGGGAGGAGTGGGGGAAAACTGTCTCTCCAGTTCGGGTCCTAACTACTCGCCTGTCTTCGCCTTTCTGCGTTCCCGTCAACATGGAAAACGTCGAACACAGTCCTCGTCTATAAAAAGGGTGACGAGAATGATCTCGCTAACTGGCGTCCATCGGCGACGGAAGACACAATCGCGAAACTATTTCGGCTCTATCCCCCACCCGTCTATATACAATGCTCTGGAAGGAGCTGGTGTCCCTCAGTCCACATGTAACATCGTGAAGGCTATGTATACAGAGTGCACCGCGCAGGTGCGGACGAGCGAACGGTTTACGGAGCCTATCCGGATCGTGGAGGGTGTCAAGCAGGGCTATCCAGCAAGCCCCATTACGTCTAACCTGACGGTGGAATCTCTCATCACAGCGCTTTCCAGTACGGGGGCGGGATACGTGATGGGCCCGAAACGGTGGTGCAACCTGGCATACGCGCACGACCTATCGCTGATGGCCAGCTCTAAGCAGAAGATGGACCTACTTTTGAAAACGGCGGTTAGGGAAGCGAGGAAAATTGGGCTGAATTTCAACTTCGGAAAATGCGCGACACTACATCTAGTAGGTAATACCAGCAGCCAACGCGTTATGCCCACAGAATTCCAAAATCAGGGAACCCGGATCAAGTCATTGCTCGCCGGGGATGCCTACCAACATCTAGGCATCCCCACTGGTTTCCAGGTCTGCCAAACCCCAACTGCCACCATTGAGCAGCTCATCATGGATGTGAGGACGGTCGATGACCGCCTGCTCACTCCCTGGCAGAAGTTTGACGCCGTAGCCACTTTCATCGTTCCAAGGCTTGATTATGTGTGTGATGAGAGGTGCTCAAGTAAGCAAATCGGGGCTCTCGGTAGCTGACAAAGTGATCAAGAAAGGAGGAAAACGCTGGATAAATTTCCCCCAGAGGGCGGGTGCGGAGGTGGTCTTCATCCCCCCGTATAGGGGAGGTGGAGGGCTAATCCCACTCGCTGACTTGGCAGATGTCCTAACGGTAGCGCATTCATTTGGATGTGTAACGAGATTTCTCTCGTTACGAGTAACCGTGTACCCTGCGATACCGACTACGAGAGTCGGCACATGTTTAGAAAGGTACACGCCGAGAGAACGGCGAAGTAGTGACATCTGCTGTCAACTGGAAAGTTGACGATAGATGAATAGAACACCAGAGGTCGGCGAGAGGCCGAGGGACGGTGAATACGCCAAAAAGGGATCACACATGGAGGCGTGGCTTTGGGCTAAGCCGCGTGTCAGGATGTGATTGGCAGGCCGTCATACTCGCTGTCGCCAGATCTGGAAATTAGCCCAGCTGCGCAAGGGAAGTAAAGGGCCAACGGACAGGTATTCCAACTGGGCATTTCTAGAGGCGTCAATGACTTAGCCTGGGAACCAACAGCTAGGTAAAAGGACTAGCGCTCTTCGATTGCCGTCAAATCAATTGGCGCTAGTGGGATGACCCACTGGCGCTGAAAGGTTTAGACTAGGGGTTAAGGTCCCAGGAGATTTCACGCAGTCGGAGACGGGCTCTTGGAGCGAGCAGGCAAGCTTGTAAGACTCTCCTCCAAGAGAGAGTGGCGGCCGACCCTTCTTAGGGACACGGAATAGTCCGCTGGGAGGCCTAAGGCCGGACAGCAAGAGAGCGGGGTGCGTGGCGCCCCGCCACGTAGTGGATGGCTTCCGGGAGAGGTGAGATTCGCATTCTCCCCGTTGAAGAACCCCCTTTGGGAACGAAATCCCAGGATGGGGTGGTCGACTAGCCTAAGGATAGGAAAGATCCTTGTAGGCTAGGACCATGGCAACCCCTGGAGTAGTAATCGGGGGTGGACTCGCGATGAGATGGCCGTTAGCGACATCTCAGGGTGAGTTGACGTGGACCTAGGTGGTTGAGGGGAGGCCTCCAGATGCCTCGGTGGTACGTGCCTCCTGAATCTCGGTGCCCTGCGGGGTGGGAATGATTCGCAGGCTATCCGTGCAGCGCCGAGAATGTAATATTCGAGGTGAGAGATGTCCGAGGGGCCCCTACCCCTCGGCGATAGAAGGGGAAATATTATTCCCCGGGTCAGAAAACCCTCACAGAGGGGTGATACGGCGGTTAGACTGGTGAACCTCACCCACTCTACCACACCCACTGTAGCTGGCCGGGACGATGAGTCCCGCCACTCAGAAAGTCCTCTAGGTCGGCGTAGTCGCCCTAGAG
>JAPYZM010007765.1:0-11893 GCA_030522845.1 Psyttalia concolor | reverse complement strand
CATTTTTTCGATTTTTACCAAAGTCGGCACTCTTTTGACGATATCTCAAAAACTATTGATCCTATTGACCTGGGGTTGGTCTCATTCGAAAGCTGGGCTCGTTTACCATCGATCTAGGCTATTGGAAAATTTATAAAAAATTTTTTCGAACGGTTTTTGCAATTTTTCTGAAATTTATAAAATTGCCAAAAAAGGGATGAAAAAATCTTTTTAAAAATTCATCGATAGCCTATATCGATGGGAAATGAGCTCAGCTTTCGATTGAGACCCACCCCAGGTCAATAGGATCAATAGTTTTTGAGATATCGTCAAAAGAGTGCCGACTTTCGTAAAAATCGAAAAAATGGAAGGGGTCCCTTTGATTTTTCGGCATTTCAGCCTGTCCAACCGCTGGCCGACCGTTTTTGGCCCTTAATCAAGTCTTTTCGATTTCTCAGCCCGTTCTCATCCTTTCGATGATTTTTGAACAACTCTGGGGAGTGCCCCTGACGTTATCCCTGACGCCGCTCGCCTGGAGCTTCTGCAATTCACCACAAGATGGGAGTGCGAAAAATTCCCGGACTGGAAAATAAAATCCCTCCACCTGGACCTGACGAGAATTGGATGCCGTCAAAGGAGGACGACAATCAGGTTTTATGACGTTCACCAAATTATTTTGCCTCCAATTACTCGAGGCGGTTTGAGGTTATGTCAAATACCTCAATAACCCCAGGCCTCCCGGTTGACAATCCAGGGACCCCTCCAAAACCATCGTCGATACTGCAGAGATCGGGGCAGAATCGATGGGTTTACGAACGCCACCTGCTCCCCAGCGTCCTCTCTTTGTGACGTCACAATTCGCCAGCCCCCTCCATGATCTGGAGGTTGACTCGAGGCACCAGTGAATGACGATACGACAGAAATACTACGGGAAAAAGAGAGTAAAACTACATCAACACATGTAAACATCTACGCCTCGCATCACCAATCAATCGGAGATTAATCATAGCTCTCAGTGATTATTTGTAATTTTTTTTTCTCGTGACTTCCTGATAGTTTGGCGATCACTCTAAGCATGCTACTGAGGCTGTTGAGGATCCCTCGAAGATTTTTGTGATTTTTCCGCGTGGTTTTCTTTACACTTGGCGTCATCAGTTGATTCGGAGTAAGTCAGGTTTTTTTTTCTTTTTTTATTCTCCAGTGCAAGGGTTTTATCCAATTTTTTTTCTTTCACATTCTTTTGTGGATGACAGAGTGAGGACTTGGCAGGGATTGTTCGCTGCCAGTGGATTTGTCTGTAGTTTTTTCCACGCTTCTCCCAGGGCAATTGTTGCTCCATATTGGTGGGAATCATTTAATGATCGGAGGGGGGGCGATTGACCTCTCCCCCAAGGAATCAATGGACTTGAGGGTATTAATAGAATTGGGAAATTTGTTGTTTCATTGTTTTTGACGTTTCGAGTGTCTCAACATCCCAAGTGTCAATTATTGGGACTTATCGAGGGAAAAGGGGAGTTGATTAATTTGTTTTCCTGACAGGCAACATTTCTCTTGGCATATTTTGTTGAAGGAGGACATCGGAATACATTCATTGGTTTTCTGATTGACGTTTGCTCTTTGTTTTTCATAGAATTTTAGGTATTGACATGGCATTTGTCATTCTTCTGATGACTAAGATCGTGAGGTCAGCTTTCGGTTGAGGTTTTATACTCTGAGTGAATCATAAGTACTTATTCGTTGTTTTAGGAGGGGAATTGTTGCTCCTCATGAAAACAAATTAATGACAGGTTTTTTTAACAGGGACCTCTGCAAGGGAACGAATCCGCTCGTTTTCTGGG
The DNA here is from genome assembly GCA_030522845.1 of Psyttalia concolor. Classification (NCBI taxonomy): domain Eukaryota; kingdom Metazoa; phylum Arthropoda; class Insecta; order Hymenoptera; family Braconidae; genus Psyttalia; species Psyttalia concolor. The sequence goes on along the minus strand of JAPYZM010007765.1, from coordinate 10,076 downwards.
AGAATTTGACCCTTGACAATCCTCCAGATCTTCACATTTCAACTGCAAATGATTTTTTTAATCCAAAGAGTGAAATTTAGAAATCACATTTCAGATATCTGCCCAACAATTTTTAACCACAAAATTCCAGTCAATTTCCGTTGTCAACAGGGGGAAACCTCCATTTTGTTTAACAAATAAATAATAAAGGACATGTCAAGTATAAAATCGTTCAAAGAGTGTACCTAATGATTTCTAAAGTCTCCGACATTTTGAAGAATAATTTTTGATCTTTTTTTAAGTTCTCAACAAAATTAGGTAATTATTCAATTATTTCGCACACCCGATAAATATATCTCCCCGTTTTTGGCGTCTTTAACTTTACTCAGCGAACATTTATATAATCTCATTCATTTGTCTTTCTCTGACAACGAGAAATTACTCCTATTTACTTGTTAATTAGTTGTCGTTAGCTTCTGTTCGTTAATTCAGTTAATTTGTCTCTTTCTTTTTAGTTTATCTACTGTAAATAAGTACATCAGCTGTAAAATGGCGCAGGCAGTAACGATCGAGACTGTAACAGTCACCAGACCGCTGAAGGTAATTATAATTGCCCTCGAGAGGGAGGAGAAGTTAATGAGAATTGTCAGGTCGTGAGAGTTCCATAAATTTCCAATATTTCCGTATTTAATCGCGACTTTGGCATTGCCCAAAACCACTGAAAATTAATTTAAAGAGCAATTACACAATGAAAACAATTTTTTTTGACTACAGTCGCTCAGTCCCCAGGTCATTTTGAGCGATTAGCATCATTTTTTCCCGTGGTATTTTAATATTTTAATGATATAATTGAAAAACTCCTGGTGATGTGATAATAATCGCCACGGAAGAATGTAGTTTCATTAATTATTTTTAATTTATAGATATCGTAAGGTTGCCCTGGTGAGTGCCGAGTGCTCTGAAGGCAATTATTCCCAGTTCCATCTGAAATTTCATCGACAATTTGTCGACAGATGGAGTCCTGGTGAAACACTCCGATTATTTGCGAGTCTGAGAGAATAATTCGGAATTAATGGCCGGCTGTAATAATTTGTCACCTCAAAATCTCCGTCACTCATTCCACTTGAAATACTGATCAAATCGTGAGCAAACATCATTTCCGACTTACAGAAATCATGCGCGGAGGTCGGAAATTAGGTTTGCTCATGATTTAGTAATTATTTTTCTTGTAATTAGTCGCGGGAGTTTCGAGGTTATCAACTATTACAGCCGGGGCTTAAGAACCGCGTGTAATAATTTCTCACCTCGAAATCCCCGTCACTAATTACACTTGAAATACTGATGAAATCGCGAGCAGACGTAATTTCCGACCTGCAGAAATCTTGCACGGAGGTCGGAAATTCGGTTTGCTGATGATTTCATCATTATTTTTCTTGTAATTCGTCACGGGGATGTCGAGGTTATGAACTATTATTCCCGGGCTTTAAACGGACGACAAACAGTCGAATTCACCGTCGTCTGTCTAAAGACTAATCGGCCGATATCGGTTTCCCCCTGTGTTCCCCATTTGTTCTTATTAATTCCGATGATTTTTCCAAATCAAATCGTCACCGATCAATCGGTATCTGACGGGCAAAGCCGCAAGCCCCATAGATTCCGATTTATTTCTCCCATTCGGAGATAATCGAACAGTTTTACCAGGCCTGGGAGCACTCGAAGCATTGGCACGTGAAATTTACAATTAATATTGTTAATTACTGTCACCTAATTATCATCGCATCATGGCCTTGGGAAGGAGTCCTTAAATTACCAAATTTTTCTCCCCCTTTTCAAGGGTTTTTTAGTCACGACTTATTCCCCGCATTTCCGTGCCTAATTAATCGCGAAAAAAAATCGAAGAGCCCAAATTCGCACTCCGACAATTCTTCCACTCGCCCCCCAAAAAAAAAAGCCCTCACTCCCCCTGCCCCTCGGGCTCGCTCCACCGGACGCGCAGACTCGCCTGGAAATCGACGGGCGCAGTCGCCCTGAATTCCCTCACCCTCGGCAGTTCAGTTTCCAAGCAGTCTACCGCGAGACCCCAGACCACCCCCCGAGAACTGAAAAAACCAGGAAAAAAAAAAGTGATTAAAAAGGGAAATTCAATTAAAATCTCGAGAAAATTCCTCGGGCCCCGAGTGAACTTGGAAAAATTGCGTCTTGGGGGTTGGCAATCGAGGATCCAATCCTGTCTCGGGTCTCGACGGGCTCGGGCCCCGGGGGCAAAAAATAAACAGAAGAATTGATTCGTCGGCCGGGGGTGGAGGGGGACGACAGTTGTTTGGGCGTCTGAGGGGGTGGCGAAAGGGCTAAATCCACCTCACCCTCGAGTCCTCTGATCTATGGCGGGGTGTACAGGGGTCTACGACGTCCCATAAAATATTCACAAATACGTTTTAATTGGTGGAGACCAGCGGGGGCCCCCAGGGAGAAGTGATAATAGTGGGATAATTCCGTTTAAAAGGCAATTCGCCTATTTCTCCAGGTCATTGCGAAGATTTTAGGGGTGTTGGGGGGTGGTTTAATATGATTACCATGTACACCGTTGCTGAGGATCACATGGGGGAGAGCGAAATTGCTCAGGTGAATTTATTCGTGTCTTACAAATATTTATATTGCATTTATTCTCCACAATTGTCTCCATCAGCCCCCCGTCCCCCCCTTCAGCCCACCAATTGTCCGGAATGTCTTTACGTGTGAATAATTCGAGGCGACAATTACCGACAATTATTATTTTTTTTATTATTCTTCGGAGCTATTGATTTTTCAATTCTCCCCCTGATTTTTTTTTAATACTCACTTTGGAACTCCGGCTTACGACCCAGGAATTGATATTTCTGTCTCGGAAGATCAGTAGTCAAGATTATTTTGATTGATCTATTTTTTTATTACCAAATTTTACTTCTTTGGTGGATTAAAAAAATAATATTAGTGTCTTTACACCATTTGAAATTATAATAAAAATCATTTGGATATTTTTCAACCCCAAATTATCGGCGGGAAAAATTTAATTCATTATTTATTTATAACCCAGTAAACAATAATTCGAATATTTGCAGTGAAGACGGCCATTTTGCCGATAAATTCCGGGAAATTATCAATTGTTTTCTGTCTGGAAAATTTAACACTTGAAAAAGATTTTTCACCAAAAAATTCTCTCCAGAAAAAATTATCATTATTATTATTATTATGGCACAATAATAGTAATCATTACTGTTAATGAATAATAATAATAATGTTTATTATTAATCAATTTTTATTTTTATTTTTAAAAATGATCTTCTCGTCGCTCTCAATCGTCCCCGAAAAATTTCCAAAGTCAACTAATTTAAATTACCTCAACAGGTCATAGCATTCATATGTGGAGTAATAGTGATAATCTTAATGATAATGGGCCTGGCCTCGACCGACTGGTTAATGGCCATTGGCTGGCGACAGGGTTTATTTTTCCACTGCATAGACGTTGGTGCACCAACCCCATTACCCTTTAATGTCGCTGTATCCGCCGGTTGTTATCCAGCAAGAGACGTTGGGTACATCAAAGCAGCAGCTGCCCTGTGCATTGTTTGTCTGGTCGCTGATGTCGCTGCAACCCTCCTCACGGCCTTTGGACTGAGGGCCAAGGATCACCGGGACAAACACAAGTGCTACAGATTTGCTGTCCTTTGCATGGGGCTTGCACGTAATTATATCTGATTATTAATGATAGAATAGAACTCCTGAGGCTATTTGTGAGGCCGATAATTGATGGAGGAGTTGATGATGCAATTGACCTTGACAAAAAAAAACAATTTTGAATGTGGGACAGCAGTTTTTTGGGGTTTTTTGTTCGCATTCCGAAGATATTTTTTTGTCAAGGACTTTCGGCTATCGTTGATGGACTTTTTTATGAATTTTTAATGATAAACGACGAATTATTGAGGAACAATCGCGGCTTTTTGTTCCAGTTCTGGCACTCCTGCTGGCCCTCATCGTGTATCCAGTCTTCTTCGCTGCAGAGCTTAATTTGGGTGAGTACTGGGGATTTTTTTTGGAGGGGGGTCGAGAGTTGACCCTCGATTGTAAATATTTTTGAGGATTAATTGACCTTCGAGATTATTTGACCCTCAAGCCTAGGTCTGGAGGCTTTCAGCCCTTAAGTCGACTCTCTTAAGAGGCGTTTGACCTAACTCAACTCGTTGAGAGTTGGTTGACTGTCAAAACCACTTGACCCTCATCTCTCAATTTTTTTAAGACTCATTTGAGCGGCTTCAAGTCACTTGAGGGTGGTTTAACCCCAAAATCATTTGACCCTCAACGATTTTTTGACCCCGAAATCATTTAACCCTCAACGATTGTTTGACCTTAAAATTATTTGACCCTCAATGATCGTTTGACCCTCTTAAAATCTTGCAGGGGTTGTTTATAATCATTTGACTCTTATTTCTAAACTTCTTCAAGAAGTATTTGCCCCTCCTCAACTGACTTGAGGGTCGTTTGACCCCAAAATCATTTGACCCTCAACGATCGTTTAACCCCGAAATCATTTGACCCTCAAGAGTTGTGTGACCTCAAAATTATTTGACCCTCAACAGTCATTTGACCCTGACCGGTCGTTTAACCCCGAAATCATGTGACCCTCAACGGTAGTTTGACCTCAACAGTCATTTGACCCTCAACTATCGTTTAACCTCGAAATCATTTGATCCTCAACGGTTGTTTGACCTCAAAATGATTTGACCCTCAACGGTTGTTCGGCCTCAAATTGATTTAATCCTCAACAGTCATTTGACCCTCACCGGTCGTTTGACCCTCTTAAAATCTTGCGTGAGCTGTTGATAATCATTTGACCCTCATTTCTAAACTTCAAGAATTATTTGCCCTCCTCAACCCACTTGAGGGTAGTTTGACCCCAAAATCATTGACCCTCACTTCTAACCTTCTTCAAAAATCATTTCACCCTCCTCAACCCACTCGAGGGTCATTTAACCCCAAACCCATTTGACCCTCAATAGCGTGCAACCCTCTTAAAATCTCCCAAAGACGCTTGATAATTATTTGACCCTCAAATTCAACAAACTTAATTGATTAATTGAATCATTTGAATCCAATGGGTCAACTCCGTTCACCGAAAATTATATTATTTTCCTCACCAGGTAATCGACCAATATGGGAGTTTGGTTGGGCCTACGGCGTCGGCTGGGGCGCCGCAATATTTCTCTTCGGCGGAGTTGTCCTTCTCTTCTGTGACAACGAGACCGAGGAGATCTACTACAAGGAACGGAAAATTGTTCACGAAGAGGTCACCGGTGGTAATAATACAATGTCCGGCCATAGGATTGGAACCCATGGCACACTCAGAAGTGGTATGACACACGCCTAGTGGCATTGTACCCTGCCCGACGTTGTTCTCTAGGTGAAATTAATCATTTATTTTCGTAATTTTTTTTTCATTTAAAAATTCTTACATTGATTTATTTCGAGCACGGAATCCCAGAAAAATTGACATTTGTGAGAAACATTCAGAGAACATTACAGACAACTGCCACTGCTGCGCCACAGGTTGAGAGATCATTTTTATAAAGAGAAAATTCAATCCTCTTTTGGATGAATTCTGGAGTGAAGTGAGTAGACGAGATATTTTTAGTTTTTTATTGATTGTTTTTGGGAAATTGCTCGGATTCTAGGGGAGATAGAGGAATTATTGTAGGAATGTTTTTTGTAGGTCGTGATTTAATCTACAAAAAAGGTTCTGACGAAATTTTTTACATCTGGACAGATGACGGAGAAAATCCACTTTTCTCTTTTAGTTTTTGGGGTCTTTTTTTTCTCCTTGTGTTGGGAAGTTGCGCGAAATTTTACGACTTTTTGGGAAATATCGGGGAATCTAAGGGAGATAGGGGAATTTTTGTAAGGAAGTTTTTTGTAGGTCTTGAAATTGTCCGTAAAAAAGTTGTTGACGAAATTTTGACTATCTCCAGCGGTTTCAGAGGTAACCGACATTTTGTGGTGGCTGGACACTGACATTTCTCGTTTTATCACTTCACGAACGAATTATGAAGGTCAGATGGTGATTTAAGGATTATCGATTGATTCTGGAGCTTTTGGGGTGGAGTTGGGTGGTGAGGGAGTATTTATGGATAATTGAAAGTACTGCAGATGTTTCGGATGAATAATTGAGAGGGCGACAGTAGTTTTAGGAGCCGAGGGTGAGATACTCCAGACAATTGACGCCGTTTTCCACGATTCGTCGGGTTATTATTGCAGATGGGGGCAAAACGGGCCCGAGACTGTTTGAGTTGAAGTTGAAATTTGGCAAAAACGTTGAGTTGGAAGGTCGGGCGTCGGAAGGGAAATTGATGTAGGAAAAATTAATAAATGGACTAGAAACCACTCTTGTTGATGCACTGAATATAATTGACGAATTGTTGAGGTTTCGCGTTGGTATTTAAGCAATACACCGTTGATGCACAATTAATAAGAAAGTTGAAGCACGGAGGTAAACGATAGAGGTTAAGGCCCGGGTGTAATAGTTCGTAACCTCGAAATCGCCATGACTAATTGCAAGAAAAACAATTATTAAATCATGAGCAAGCCTCCTTTTGGACCTCCATGCATGATTTCTGCAGGTTAGAAATTAGATCTACTGATGATTTGATCAGTATTTCACGTGTAATCAGGGTCGGCGATTTTGAGGTGACAAATTATTACACCCGGCCCTTAATTCACCGGACTATGTTGAGATACTTAGTGCGTTGAGAGATCGATTATAACTTATTCTGTTGAGAGATCGAAGGTAACTTCTTCTGTTGAGAGTTCGGTGGTAATTGATTAGAAAAAGGGGGCGCATCTGACCACCCGTCTTAGCGTATCCTGACCCGACCGACCCCGGATGTTGCCGAAAGAGATTGAGTACCTGACCGTTGGTTTGCTTGACTTTAAACAGAGATAAAATGTTCGTCTGGATTGGGCGAACAATTTATCATTCGGGATATTTCTCCCTATCTCCGATAGTTTCTGAGAAAATTTGAAAACACTGAGGACACTTGTTTTTCGCCTCCAGAATCGATCGATCAAATCATTGAAAATCAATCGGTGTTTTTATTAATTAATCATTGAAAATATTTTTTCAATCACTCGTGACCATTGTGGGACCATGTATCATCACGTCGACCCCCAAGAATTTCCCCTCCCTGTCCCGTAATGAATTTTTCCAATTTTTTCTTAATTGAAAAAAAAATGACAAAATCGCTTTTTCTTGAATTTTTATTAATTTTTTTTCTTTTTGCAAGATAAAAATTCATATTAATTCGGAATATTCTTGACACTTCTTCCAATCTGTACGCTATGTATAAAATCCTAAACAACGTATGATTAATTAATTAATTTAATCGATCATGAGATGATCATTTACATTAAAATATTTTTCTAATTAATTTAAACATAATCATAATCATTCATTCATTAGTTATAATTATGGATATTATTTTGGCAGCACGAAGAGTATTTTTTTACAAAATTAACGTTGGAAAATTTCCCCCCAAAAAAAATAATTACCGAAATAGTGAATTTTTTTTCTCAATTAATTGAGAATTTACAGAATCGAGGAGAAATTTTTTATTAATTATTTGGGCAGCTGAATAAATTATTATTCAATTGTAATCGAGTCCCAGGAGTCAACGACACAAATTACTCCCTTTGATTTTGTTTTATAAATGATTTCTTCCTTGAACAATTGATTTTTTTTTCTTAATTTTTTTTTAATGAAAATGTGAACAAAAGGAGCAGCTCGGGCAGGTATAATTAATAATTGAAAAGAGAAAACCGATCCATTGCGCCATATGCACTTGAAACGTACGCATATGTACATAATCTAGAGATTTTATATTAATTAATTAATTAATTAATTAAAATGAGAGTGAAGAGGTGATAATGAGAGAGGTTGATTTGGGAGAGGAGTGGTAGACAACGAACTCGTCATTTGTCATTTATTTTTGCGATTCGAGGGTGAAATTGTCGACCCTCGACATTTGGCCCTCACGGTCTCGTTGACCCTCGGCTGACAATTCCACAATTTTCCCGGGGGTTTATTTTCCCCGGTCTCCCCTCACGTTCGCGAATGAAATAAAAATTTTGACACTTTGTAAACGTCTGGTTTACAATTTTCTTAATTTTCTCTAGATTTTTCATAAATATATATTAATTATTCTTGGGGATCTATTTATTACTAACAATGAGGTTCTAAGTAGATGTTTTTGTAGATAAAAAAAATTAAAAACAACAATCCAGGTCACGTTCGGCGGGCGCTACCCCTGGTCCTTAAAATAATAACAATAGAAACTTAATTTGAGTCGGGGGTAATTTAATCTTTCGTGAGAAATGACTGGGATAATTAATTTACCACTTCACTTGTCAATTAATCAACCTCATAGCATTTGATATTCAAAACGACTAATGAACTTAAAAAAAAAAATTATGAAGATACCATTCAGTGGCACAAACGAATGGGGAATTCCCCGAAAAATAGTAAAATTACTTGACGACTGCTTTTACATTAATTAATAACATTATTTAATTAATTGATAAAAACTATTTAAGAAATAACCGTCAATTTATACATTCGACGACAAAAAATGGGGAACATGTTCGCATGCGGTGGGTACTAGGGTTTTTTTTTTTTCGTTTGAGGCGGGAAAAAGTAATATGAAAGAAAACGAGAGTAAAATTTGATGATAAACAATTTTTTGTACGATAAATAGTGGATTGTGATTGAAAACCTAAAAAACAAGGTAAAAACCCATTGAAAATCCCAATGAAAAAAAATAATGATTAAAGAGTAATTGCGCAAGACTGCAACAAGTCTGTACTTGAAATTTGTAAAATAAATGACGGATAGATGATTTATACATGTAGTTAACCTAATGAGATACCTAAATTATCAATGAAAGAATAATAAAAATGAAGAAACTGAGGATGAGAGAGGAAAGATTTAAAACAAAAAAGCCAGGAAAAGGAAAGAATTGCAAAAAATTAATTTGAAAATTTCTCATATCGGATAAATAGATATAAACATATCTTATGGGTAATTATCGACGTATGAATAAAATAAATATGCATTAAAATAATTGAGAAAAAGGCAGGTTACCAGAGAGAGAATTCAGAGACGATAAATATTCGATTAAACAGCTGATGAAGAACTCGAAGAAAAGCCGAGTAAATTTCACTGTTCAATTTTCCCGCGAATATCTCAGAAACTGATCTAGAGGTCGCGCTGGCTATAAAGCCCGGGGAATCCCCTAGCCGCCGGTCCGGTGTTCCCTTGTCCAACTATCGGGGGATTCCCCTAAATTCATGGCGCACGGCATTTCAGCGCCAAAATACTTCCTCGACGTGTTCTCCATAACCAGTGGGGCAAAATGGGCCCACGACGAGGGGATTAGCTGGGAAATTTTCCTAGCTTTCCAATGAGCACCCGATCGGGCCCCTACGTCCCCCGGTTTCCGAGATATCGGGGTAAATATTGAAGGCTTTTTTTCTGGTTGGTAAACAAGTTTAGTTGCCTTGTGAATTGTTGCGAATTAAAAAGGCGTAGTGACTAGTGAAAATCGTAAAGGTTTTATTATGGGCCCTAGTGGCTCTCGCATTAGAAAAAGTTGTCCACTCATCATTTCGTTGTAAGCATATCGCAGTATTGTACAAAATAAAATATATATATATATATATATATATTATAAATAAATAATTATGGAGTATTTAACATTTTTGTTGTTGTGACTATTGTTTTTTCTTATTCTTCTCGAACGTTGACATTCCTCGGTGAAACGACGAGCGACGATTGGAAGACGGAAAAAAACAAAAATGAAACGTGAAATTATCGACGGTTAAGGGAAATTGTTTTTATTTCACAAATGGCGTTAATTGGAGCTCACAAAATACACAGACATCCTCATGACTCCGAAAATCAATCACAGGAGGATTTTGAGTGGCTGAAAATACAGAGGTAAGTAGTAAAAAAATTAATCGGCATTCAACATTTTTTTTTCCGTCATTATAATAATTAATATTATTATTATTATTAT
>JAPYZM010007764.1:0-11359 GCA_030522845.1 Psyttalia concolor | reverse complement strand
TTTTCGCGAATTCCGCAACTTCTCAAAATTCTTCCTCGCCTCCAAGACCCTCCAAAATGATCAATCCTCCGGTATTTTTCACCGCGATCCATTAGAAGTTCTGTCCAAATGCTCGAATTAATCCTTGCGACCCCTTGGCCTCTAACCGAACCTCGTCTTATAAATGTTGCGATAATTTTCCTAAAAAAAAATCTCCCCCGGAACTCCCTCAAAGTCTATATCTCAAAATTTTTCGGAACTCTTCAGCCCCTCAGCCCCTCCCGCCGCCGGACAATTTCTCGGAAAAAAATTCGGGCGAGCCCCCGATACCGCAAAGTCCTTTCGAACCCTCAGAACCCTCTCCCGATCTCCGGTAATTTTCCAGAAAAATTCTCGTCGTGTAGAAACAACGCCGAGTTGTGCGACATCGTCCGTAAATCGGCGCTCGTGCACTTTTAATTGACAGGAATGTTTAACCGGGTAATGAACGCCTGCGATATCGGTATGAGGGGTTGAATCCACTGGCGGTGGGGGGGAGGGGGAGTGGGCGAGGGGGGATAACAGCGGCGTTTCGGGAGGGAGAGGGGGGGACTGGGGAGTTGAGAAGAAAGAAGAGTGCCGTATAGAAGAGTTGATGTGGCCCGTGCAGTGTTGCAGCCGGAGAAGAACTCCGGGTGACTAGATAGAGACACGACTACAGGAGCATAAACATATCGTGTGCTCGATGGGGCTTGGTGGTGCGCGCGATCACTGCATTTTGTGGGCGGGTGTTGCTCCAAACGCGTACATACCCCAGCTTTTCATATAAACGTAGTGGGGGTGTTCTATTACGCTATAGATCACTCGGGCTCCGCCCACTGGGGGACACGAGGAGGCGGGGCCTATTTTACGCGGTTCGCCCTGTAGCGCCGCGTCGCGGCGCCCGCCGGCGACGTCGGCCAGGGGACAGCGCGTAAATAAACCCGCCAAAGGAGTTTATCGAAGTTCTGAGGAGTAGTTTAATAACGAGAAATTCTGGAGATTTTGAAAATTAAAATTAGAGAAAATTAAATAATTGAAATGTGGGGAAAATTTTGGGAATCTCTTTCGCTAGCCGGACGATATTATTTTCCGTGTCGCGATGAAATTTCCGGACATTTTTCATTAAAGGAAAAAATTTAGAATATTTTTGAGTACTTCGGTGGTTATTTTGTCATCTGAAGTTCATTTGAGAGCTAATGATAGCTTAAATTAATTTTTTTAATTTTTGTGGGGACTTGGGTAACTTGAAAAATGAGGGCAGTAATTTTCTGGCAGCTTGGAGCAATAATGGGAAGCGTAACAAGTCTTTTACATTATTCTCAAGGGAGTGTTGATGTTCCTGAGGTTTTTAGGTTATCCCGCCGAAAAAACTCAGATGCCCGCGATAAAATTATGAGATCCACTCACCATTGACGCTCCTCAAGTACTCCAACGCCAATTGAATCGATTTTTATCACTGCACCCCCGGAAAATCCACGTCAAACACTAGAAAACAGTGGGAAACCCGAGAGATTCCCACAACGAGTTTTCGTTCTACCGTAGTTCGAGCGTCAACCGTCGACGCGCTGCGATAGATTGAGCGCCGGCGGAGAGGGGGTTACCGCCTCTCGTTACACTGAAGAAAGAGTCAAGATCCCGCCCATCGCATTGTGCATTAATCCCATATCCACATAATCTCATTATTCGCAAATGACTGGGAAAAAAAAAAAATCCCAGAAATCATTGCTATTTTTTCCGGAGTAATTAGACTCTGTGAACCTCAAGCCCCGCGACACTGACGGAAATGTCGAGCGACGGAGGGGCATCGAGGGAGGAGGGCAAAAAAAAAAGAAAAGGAAAAAGAAAAACAATAGTATCAAAAATTTTCCCTCCCGAAACGAATAAATAAGAGTTGATGGTTCGGCGAGGAGAGGGCGGGTTGCCATGAGGAAGAAGGGAGGACCGAGAGAGCGAGGACCTCCCCCACCACGCGGCGTTCCACGGCGACGCCAGTCCGCAGTCAGTCAGCGCTGGACCGCCGCCCGCACGATTTCAAAAGCTTATCATGCGGTGATTTTATCGTGTTGAGCATTAATCATCGGACCTAACCTCGAAAAAAAAAGAGCCGAAGAAAATTGTGACTCGGAGGGATAATTACTATGATTAATGCGATCAGCTGATTGCTGAGGAAGTGGATTGAAGTGATTATTTTCGGGGGGGGCTTCGCAACCATCGGCCGACGCTCGACCGAGACTCCCGCCAGGTTTCGCCCCACCTCTTCGATAAAAATCATCACGCCCACGGATTCTCTGAGCTTGGACTAGGATTTTTGGGGTTAGGAGGGCACTAGCCGGCGGATTTGGAACGTCTGCGGAAGGGAATGAGTGAGGACTTGATTGACGTGAGGACTCGGTGAGGATTTGGTCATGTGCAGGCCCAGGAAAAATTTATTTCTCACAGGGGCGATGTCGCAGGAGTTGTAGAGGATTTTGTGGTGATCTGAGGAATTGTTTTGGGTCCGTGGGGAGTGGGAGGAACAAATTTGAGTGATAGTGAGTGAATTCAGAGTGATTTTTCCGGTTTGGTGGTGGAGAAGTGATTGGGGGAGTTGGGGGAGTGATTTTATGACGATTGCTCAGGATTTTTGGGAGGTTGGGGCTGTGTGACCGGTGGGCGATTGGTGAGGGACTGAGGAGACAGATGCCTCGAAGGAAACAGCACGCGCCGCAACGCATGAAATGTAAGTGGTTGATTTTTATTTTTTTTCTCTCCTTCGGGGGGTGATGGGGTCCGGAGAGCTCAGGATGAGCGTTGGCGCGCGCCACGTTTCGCCACCACGTGGGAGGTCATGAGGCGCAAACAAGATCGTTTCTAGGGGGTCTGGGGCCTCCTCCAGAGGTCGAGGAGGGATTTTTCGAATGGTCGAGGGAGAATTCGAGACCGGGGAGGGAAAATCCGAAATTTTGGAGTCAGGAGTGAGGTCAAATTTCGACTCGTGGTGGTGAACCCTTGAATTCGGTCTGGAAATTGTTAATTGGGGGGTGGCAATCGCGACCGGAAGCTTTGGAAAATCTGGTGTTAATTAGAATAAGTACATTTTTTTAGAAAATTCTGGGGAAGAGATTGAGCCCCAAAACTGGACTCTCAAAAAAATATAATTCCAGTTCTAATTCAATTAATTTATCAATTTACTGATGTAAATCAGTTTAATATTTTTTCAATCTCGAGCTGACACCCGCAGAAGTCACAAGCCGAGACGTGAATTCTTCATTTAAGATTTCAAAATTATAATTTAGGGCTTTTTTTACTTTGAGTAAAGACAAATTGAAGGAGTGATGATAATTTTTCATGGAATTGTTGAGATGATGATCGTCATTTATTCAGTCTGGGACTACTCGAGTTCTATTGAAGTTCTCGGGTTACGTTCCTTCCAATATCAGTCCAGGAATGCTTCTTCAGATAGATAGACAGGTAGAAGCATTTATTTATTTCTCCGGGATTAAAAAAATGTCATTACGTGGGATAAAATCAAGAAAACGTTTTATCACAATCTGTATAGTCACATTATTGTTATTATTTATTCAGTGGTAGTTCAAATGTGCTTGGGATCCTTCAAATGAGTGTTGAGGACATTATTAACATTATACATAAATTATTTATTACTGCAGTGGAAGTAGTCAAATATTTATCACATGAAAATCCACTTTAGAGAATTTTTGGGGGAAAATGCATAGGAAAAAAAATTTTTTGGTTGGGGCGAAATGAGTTTGCTTATCACGTATAATTTTTCTATTATTTTCAACTTAAACAAAAATTAAATGATAATTTTTTGCACAATTTTTAATTCAATTACAGTTTTGAATTAACTAAAATTTATCGCAATCAAATAAAACGATTTCGAATATGGGCTTTATTAATTGAAAATTAAATTATTATTAATACATCGGAGAGAGGGAATTAATTACTAGGTAATAATCCTTTGTTTCCATTAAATCAATCATTTGTTCAACGAATTTTATATTTAAAAATTCGAAAAATTTAAACTTTAAAATGAAAATACGCAGATATCAGGAAAATTATTGAACTCATCGAAATGCATTCTAATTAAATTAATTTTCATTAAAAAATTCAGGGAAATTTGGGATTTTTCTTCTCGTGCAAATTTTATTATTCTTCCCCGATATTTAAATTTGTTCAATCACTCCCGGAGGGAAAAAGCGTGCAAAGCAAAATTAGAACTTAACCTGTCCCTGTCCTTGTCCAGTAAAATCGTCCAAATCTTCATTAGCAAAGAAAAAATGTCCATTTCATTCCGTCTTAACTGAATGTGGCTATAAATACGCAAAATAAATTAATGAAGTCGTCAGAATTTATGGCGCAACGTAAAAAAATTAATTTATCCTCAACTTAAACTGCGCCCAAGTCGAATTAAAAAAAAACATCCGGAAATAATTGAAAAAGTGAACTCCAGCCAAAAACTTTTACTGCCTTGAAAAGCCCCATTTTCGCGAGTTCAAACCAATTTCCCTCGAATTACCATTCACCAAAAAAAAAAAAATCCTCCCTCATTTATGCGCGAGGATAAAAACGATAGATCCATGCACTCCATCCACACTAACCGATAAACCAGTTGGCGTATGCGCTCGGGGCTTGCAAGCATAAATCTCCCAGCGGAAGAGTTTCTCAAGTGGAGTTTGTTGAAATCACGAGGCATTCGATGCTGTACCGAGAACGAAAAATCACTTGACAATAATATACTCCTTCTATTAGACAAGACAATTAATCACAATCATTCCACCAACTCATTTTCCATTCGTGATAAAAATTAAAATCAATGTCATCAGTCATAAATATTCCCCCACTTTTTCAGTGTTGCAAATGCTTGGATTTAATATGTGTTCAGAGTGAGTGGAATATTAATTAATTCATTGACCCATGAGGTAATTAAACTCACATAATAATAGTAGTAATCAGTGATTGATTTGTTTTTTCAATATTATTGTAATTATTTTCATTATAATATCGATTACACTTCTGGCGATATTAACATTATATTTATTTGATAATTATCGAGTGAAATAAAAAAATCTATAAAATTGAAAACAAATCAATCACAATGGTAAAATTTATTAGATCGAATCGGTTAAATCCCTCGAATAAATTGAATTAAATTGAATAAATGTGGTTGGGATTTTTTTCTAACGAGTGAATAAATAATTACTTCACTTATTCCATGATGAATTTTCTAGCTGACGCGTTCAGTTGAGCTAGTAACTTTTCCGCCGAGACTCGCGATTCTTCAATGTCCCTCTCCCCTCCCACATCCTTCGCCTTATTTTCCCTGTCCCTCCCCACCGGGCGTTTCACTCTTGATCCTTTCATATAGTGAATCACTCGTCGGATCGGCGTGCACATAAATCGAACTCACCTGACAGCCGATTCAACCGAAACGCGGTTGGAATTCTTTGGTTTCGTACCCTTGCGAAATAGGGGGGATGTAATGTGGGTGCCATAGTAGGCTCAGCTGTTCATTGGTGTCTCTGCGAAAGAAAATGTTGGTTATAGTGTCAAATTAAAACAAGGTGTACTATAATTTATGAATGGAATTTATATATTAAATTTGTAGAGAGAAATTTTCGACATCCGATGTAAAGAAAAACTACAAACGAGAGATTATGTTCAGAATTTCTGGTGTGATTTTTTTTATTAAAAAACTAACTAAATTCTAATTCTGGGCGATCGGAGACCATTGGGAGCGAAATGAGCGAAAAGGGGGTGTGGCCGACCGGAATTGGCGAGCGAAACGAGCGAGGGGCGGAGCCTCCCAGTGTATTAAATCCTAAATTCCTTAATTTTTGCAATCCTCCCGGGCTTTTTACGCCGCGAATTTAAAGAAGTCAAATGAATCAATAAAACATTTTTAAAAATCTGTCCTGAGGCCATCCGCGATAGAAATAGAAACGTCGAACGTCTTTAACCCTCTCCGGCGAACTCGCAAAAGATTGATCGTCCGTGAGAATCAAAAGGGAATGCGTGCCGGCTGAAAATTTATCGCGTCGCTATATATTTCTTTTGCTCCGCCCACGCATGTCTTGATATCTAATGTCACAAGAAAAAGGGAGTCATTTAGTCTCTATTCACGTTCTTCTCGGGGATTTTTTTGGAAATTATTCTTCATCTTTCGGGATCAACTCATTTAGAGTCCCACGCGGATGGATGATTCCAATCGGATTCCGGACCTCGGCTTGACGAATTTTAGTTCCTTTCACTCTCCCTGTCGTACCCGGCCGCTATAAATTAAATGAGTGAAATTACACGGCCCGTTGGTATGCAGATTCGGATTTTTTTTAACGGCCAGCTTTCGCTTCGCAACTTCGTGAGTTCAGAGAAGTTTACTTATCAACACTCTTGCATTATTCTTCAATTAGGGGAGTTGTGATTCAGTGGTTAATAAGCCGGCTTACCGGGCTCTAACCTCGAAAATTCGTCCCAATTCTCGAATTTTGATTTTTGGAAAATTCCGATTTAAATTGACACATTCCGCGAATTATTTTGAATTCAGTCAATCAATCCGATTCCCACGATTTTTTATACAGCTGATGAATTATCACCAGAAAATTCTCGTTTTTTGAACTAAAATAATTCAAAACGTGACTTGTCAAGTTAATTATCAATTCCTCGTCATTTATTAATTTTTAATTTCAGATGTCAATGATTATATTATGATTGAGGAAAAAGATGAGTCGCCGATGGCGACCTTGTCGAGAGAAACTTATTTTTTTCGTCTTGAATACAGAAATCATTCATCTATTTTCGAACCGCAATTTCCATTATTTCAAAATCCTGTAATAAAGATGTGGATGTTTTTGACAGTGAGATTTATTACTCTTGAATGTGGGATAGGTTAGTCAATATGCAAAATCTTCCAATCATTAAATCACGGAGGGGGACACGTTGAGTCTTGTGAAACTCATCCGATGATTGAGTCAATTCCTGAACATGAAAACTCGCAATGAGGATAAAAAGTTGCAAAAATTAATTTCTTCGAGTGAAACTTGTTTTATGAGAATATCAAAGTTTAAGGGGCTAATCGAATGGTCTTTTCCCATTAAGACCGGTCGAAAGTCTCAATTTGAGGTTTTGAAAATCTCAGAATAAGACTTTTTTTTGGCTGAGGGATTAATAGTTAAAGGGAGTTCGTGACTTGTCTCCAGAGCTTGGCGTTCCGAGTGCGAGGAGGAGGGAAAATAAGATGAGAGAATGAGCGAGTGACATTTATTTCTGGATGGACGTATGAAAGGAGTATCTCGCGATGCCTTAACGATCCCCGCGCGAAATACGGCGAAATCCACTAGTAGGTACAGCGCACCGGGGCTAGTTTGCCCTGATGCTCAAGCCCGGAAAATGAGTGATACGCTGAGAGAATCACATCATTTATTCAAATGACCAAGTTACTTCGTGACTCGCTGGGTATGAAGCTTTATATTTAGTATCAACGCAGCTAGAACTCGTTAGCGCAAACTAGAAGAACATTGATTCGAGATGACTGAGCGTCAGGCGTTTTATAAGCCCACGGAGTTGCTGGTATGAATGGGAATTGTTTTGAGATTGTTAAGTGGAGATGAGAGAATTATTCACAAAGTAAAAACAAATTTTACTGTCAAACTCGGGAATTTAAATTGAATTTTTTTGAAGATGTCTCATTTAAAAATTTTTAAATGTTTCAATTGAGAATTTTTAAGGAGTCGAGTTGAGACTTTCCCAATTCATTCATTTTTTTTTTAAACTTAAGTCAATATTTTTGGAATCATCAATTTTAGACGCAAATTGAAAATACTTTATTTCGGTTGCAATTTGAAATGCGTTTTTTCTCTCGTGTGTCCAGTCCCATTGGGTTTAATAGGGTTAGAGTTTCAACAATTGTCAATCACCTTTAGTATCCCTCGTTAGATCACCTGGACACACTCCGGATTATCTCTACCTCTATTTTCCCAAGAGTATTTCACCAGTTCCCTCCGAGCTCGGGGCCTTTTTTTACTATCCAAACTGAAAAAAAAGGGAGAAGACACGTTATTCAGACGAACGAGACGCGTTGATGTTTCCTCGGATGGCGTTGGAGGGATAGATTTATGGCCTCTGTCCTTGAAATTCCAGAAAAACATTTGAGGCGTCTTAAAATCTCCGGGCCATTGTTGCAGGGTGAAAGTTTGCGCAATGGGTATCCGTAATATAATTCGTCCGGTGCCCTACCGTTTTCAGGGGCCCCGAGGAAGCACCAAATCATGTCTAGAAATTTTCACGCATTCGTGATGTATTCAAAGCCATAGGGATTTCAGTGGGTTTCGCTCTGAATGTGGCGAAGGGAAAGTTTTTTTCCAGCGATGATGTTTGGAATATTCCGGGGTCTCAATATCTGAAGCCACTAAGCATTTATTAATAAGCATTAATAAAATAAAGCTAAGCATTAATAAAATAAAGCGTATGGATGAATTTGAGTTGACGCTAGAATTTTTTTTGGAAGTCTTGGGCAGAGATTCTCAATTTTGATATTAAAAAAATTTCGAGACTTCAAATGAGGACCTGGGGAAGTCTCAACTGGACTTGAAAGTTGAAAGTCACCTTAAATATTTTTAAAGTCTTAAAGAGGACTTTCAAGAGACTTAAATGGATCGTTTCAAGTCTCACCGCGAGAATTAAAAATCTGAACTCAAAACAAATTAATTTAATTAAATTTCTTCAAACTCTCACCCTAAAAATCTAATTTTCATGATCAAATACAAATCCTCCATTCGCGATTAAAAGTAAAAAATAAATAAAAAAGACCAAAAGCTGCCGCAAAGACTCGCATGTTGACCCGAAATATTCCATACACTCACGCGTATACACTCCCATACCCACGGCGGGAGACCAACGTCCTCGAGAGGAGCTTAGAGTCTCAACGAGGCGAAGCGTCGCGGCGCTAATAAATTAGCCCTGAGAAAAAGATGGCCGAGATGACGAATGCCCGATGCCTTGTCTAAAGGCACATGAGCCGAGATGGAGTATTGCTGAAGAAAACGTTGCGGGAGAGAGTCAATGCCGTTCGCGAGAGTGCGGGAGGGGGAGGAAAAAACGAGTGAAAAAGTGGGGGGAACGATAAAGAGACTGGCTGTTATGTCGCAAGAGGGCTGAAGGAGTGAGAAAACGATGAAGGGTTACTGTTTCGAGTACATCAAAGGCCATTTGACGACTAAATTCCAGTGTAATTTTTTTCCAGTCATCATTGACTTTCATAAGTGTCATTAAATGTTAAATGTATGAGGATCTCAATCGGGAAGAGTCTAACGAGTGATCCATTTGGGAAAAACTTATCCCCGATTTTTTTCGTTTTGTGAATGACAATTGCCATTTACAACGGCAATTATCAATTTGCCACCGTGTAAAATTGAGATAGTCGCAATTGTTTTAAATTAACAATGCCCGAAATCTCCGAGGAGGTATCAATTTTTCGATGTCCATAACATTTAATGGAAAATAATTCAAGCGCCTAGACAATTCTCAGCTGATCGAAAGGTGCTACAGATACCGGCATATACGTCAGCCACCATCTCTCTCAAACCTCCGTATCGAATTTCTCAGTGGATACGCTCCAATTGCACCGAGAACGGACGTGTAGCCTTCATTCCAGACATATCGAGTGAAGAGATGGCCGAGGCGTCTACTCGTCAATCAATTGAACGCAAACTTGTGGGCCCGCGAGACTCTCCGCGCGTCCGAGTAAATAACATTCGACGTTTCGCCGTCACTGTTGAATGTTACTTATGCGCCAGACGAGTTATATTGGCATCTCCAACTCCCCCTCCCTCTGGACCAATCCATCCTCTTGATAAAATCCCGTCTCACATTCTGCCAACATAAACATGGAGTATACGACACTGACCAGCATCCAAACGGACAAAACACGAGACTGTGAGATCTCCATTACGATGGAAATTCCATTATCCCTCCACTCGTACACTCCGGGAAAGAAGAGTCCTCTCTCCCTGGACGCCTACACCCACAAGCAATCGAACACAAGTATCCTCCTTCAACCGTCTCTACGCTTTAACAATCTGTCTTTGTTTCGCTGCCTCTCTCGTTCGCCCCACAAACGCCCGAGGGATAGAGTCCCGTCGTGTGGCTACCACCTCTCTTTCTCTCACTCCCCCCCCCCCCCTCTCGCTCCTCTTCTGCCTCTCCTCGTCCTCCTCAACCCGAAACTCACTTATCCAAACTGGGAGCACCTCGATTCACCCAACATAATCAACAAAAACAGGGTAAAAAGAACGGTTTATTTCATCACTACCGGTAATCCCAGTCCCTGTGTTTGTAAACAGACTCTATTCTAATGCATCATCATGTTTATTTTTTTTGTTCAAGGACTTGTTTATGAACTCTAAAGCCACGAAGAGTTCTCACAAAAATGTAAACAAAAGGGCTTTATGTTTTCTTTCTTGATTTGTTTATGTTTTCAATGTTTGTCCTTGCGTGGGATCTATGGGAGTCAAGGTCGTGCGTAAAGTAATTTTTTTTAGACAGGTGTGACGGAATAGTTTATTACAGCAAAAGGCTGAAAGTATATGGTGCAATGATTTTTTCAACTCAGTGCTATAATATTTCATTATGTCACAAGACGAAAAAAACAATTCTGACGACTGTTAGGGTATGGATGAATAAATTATTTTTCATCATGTCCGCAAACGTCGCTTTACGGACGGTATAATGATTAATTATGGTGTCGGTAACACCTCTCACATAAGAAAAAATTTCTGTAGAGTAGGGGACCTCATTTTCTCAACAACGCATACCTAAAATCTCATTTTACCCACACCTTCACGAAAAAATCAACTTTTCCTGCCGGTATAAAAAAAACTCCCCGATCCACCCTCCGCAACCATTCCCTCCATATACAGGTGCAATACACATGAACATTCACCCCGAAGAAATGAAAGGGGGTAGAAATAGGTACATAAGCGTCTCCACACCGAACCCCATTTTCCCTCACTCCCTCGGCCCTCACTATATACATCGGACGTTATAGCCATGTAGCCTTAAACTACAGTAGGATAGAACGAGAACAACCCGAGAAGGTATAACCCGTGGGGTGGTATGAGGGGGGGGGAGGGGGTGGACTTCTCCGTCCGTCTCGTCTCGACTCGTCTCGCGTGACGGCCTCGTCAGCCGTCAGCCCAAGCTCCGTCCGGATCGATACGCTTGCCACCCTTTAGCCCCCCCCCCTCCCCCCCCGTTCGGTCGTAGCGCCACCCTGAGTGCCCCCCGTGCTTTGGCCACGAGTAGTGTGGCGCCTCCCGTGAAAAGCAATGCACCCACCCTCCTTTCGTGTCCCTCGCAGACCCCCTTC
>JAPYZM010007762.1:0-11719 GCA_030522845.1 Psyttalia concolor | reverse complement strand
GGTTTCCCATGTCAACTCCTATGTTCTATAGGAGTGCAAATGCGGTACAGTGTAGGACCCACAGCCGTATGCATAGGGTGAGGATAGGGCCGATTAGCTGCCGTATGGAGGGCAGAAAGAGGGCCGTAATATAAAAACAAAAAGTATGAGAAGACTTCAGGACATTAATTCGTAACGACAAAATTATCTGGTGCCGAGCAGATTATCTTTGTCCAGTGTAATTATTGCTCTAGAATTTTCCTCCGCACGAGGAAAATCACCAACATCAATAAACTCGACAGATTCCACTGTTGACACACTAATCATATTGATGGATCTCCGAACGTGACCACGCAAGCTGTGTTACATACTCGACTGATCTTCCGAAGAGAAACGAAGTACGGAGCCGCGAGAGGAGCTCAGCAACGAGTAAACATCGTTTTGCTCCCAGTTCCATTAACATGAAACGTATTCATGAGCCCTCAGCCAAATCACTCCATACGAATCCAGTCTTGATCCTTGCTCTATGCTCATCATTACCGTATCTCTGTGTAACGATCTGATTCATTCTCCCCTTACCAAAGCAAACACGATATGAATCGGTGGTCATCCAATCTCCCATTGCATTCTCATGTGAAATTCAACGTGAAGCATTCTGGAATATCCAACCGCGAACGCAGGAATTTTATTCTCCTCAAACACTGGAATATTTATTTTCAGATGGTAACAGGTCGTTAATATTCACAGAATTTCGAAGTAGGTCAGTTCGTCAACTGAAATTATTATTTTTTTTCAAGGAAACTTCATTTGGGTTTCATAAATGGGGTTATTCGAATAGCTTGTGATGGAGTTTTTATTCGAATTCACCGTTACAAAGATAGTATATTGTCGGACGGGCGTTGTGGGGGTTTTTGTTTCCGTGGCGTTTGGCAAACCGAGCCGAAGACGAGGTGGCCAACCACGCGAGCAAAAAAACCCCATAAGGGACCGTCCGGCATGATACTTTGCCGTAGTGATTTTAGAGTTTTCGAGTTTGGGAAGTATGTAATACCCATTCCCGGACGAGAAAGCCCTATAATAACATAACAAAGAAATCTTTGTATAAATGTTGAGTTTAATGCAGAATTATTAATTGAACACTGGAAAAGGTAAAGAAACGTCACGGAAATTTAGAGTTTAAATTGCGTGGATATATCACGAAGCTCAGTGAGAGACAAGTCTTCACTGGCTGTTGTCGGAAAGGTAACTGGTGAGTCTGAGGTAAATTTTTAAGTCCTCACTTCAAATTGTCAGGGATGAATATTTCTTATTGGCTAGCTAGTTTTGAAATGATTGGTTGGAGAGTGTAGGAAGGCGTCGATGAAAAGTTCGTTGGGAAGGTTTGCGTGTTTCCAGAATTTTGGAATACCCTTTTTTTATTCTTCCGGGAATAAAGAGGTTTTGGTACAGCACATTTGGTTTGCGCATGGTAGGAAACATGATTTTGTCACCTTCAGACTCTCTCTTAACCCGTCACTAGTCGCGCCAACTTTCCGGTAATACTTACGCGCGCGAGAAACTCTCATAGCTACCCGCGCATTCGTTGAGACAATATTTCATCGTACTTACGTCTTAAATTTGGAACTAATTATATTTATATGTTATTTACATTGTGCATACAAAAATTGCCAACAGATTTCCGCTTTTCCCACCCCACCGGCCCATCACCGTTCAGCTTTTCGGCCTTTATAGGCCGCGATCGAGCTCACCCGAAGCGTTCTCCTCGCCAACTGCCTTTCGGCGCGCAGTGAGAGAATCTCTCACATTTTGTGACGGAGATGATAATTTTTTTTTTTAATTAATCATAAATGTTAGGTCATTCGGACCGGGTCCAGACCTGAGAGGGTTAGTTACTTGGGGTATAGACGAATTTTCGCTGAAAAATGTCGAGTTTTCGGTCAAGTTTTCTATACCCTGAAAAAAAGCGTCAGAGAAAACCTCATAGCGCGACCGCTGATCGATTAATCTTAGATTTTATGACTTGACCGTAATAGCGGATATTTTTCGAAACTCTACCTGTCTAAAGGGTTTTTCATTGCAAGAGACAAAACAAATGAACCCACAGTCCTGGTACGTATGTATATTTGAAGTTTCCCCATTTAGGGGAATAGAAAGTATCGATTTTGAAACCGAACAATTGTCAAAGTTCAAATGATTACTGACACTCTCAATGTGCGGCTTGCCATTATTATTGCTGGAAAAATCATTAAGATATTTTTTTTACAATGTAACATCGTAAATTTACGACTGCCAGCGTTTACTTGGTTTGCTGAATTCCTAAAAGAGCCTCTCGATTAATGAAACATTTCATTTACACGAAAAAAAACTACAACTGCAATTATGAAACATCAGATAGATGAAACATCCCCACAATTCCGCAATCAATACTGCCATCTCTTAGGGAGTCCATTTTTCCACACTCCAACTCGTCACATCAGAGTGAATATTCATAAATCATTAAAATTAATTTCCCTCCTGTCCCCATAAATATGTTTACAAATCACAATAATTACACCGTCAGCCCGACGTTTTCTCCGTGAATAAAATTCCTCGGAGAATGGTAAACGACTGCTTCCCTTGAGCAATTAGTTTCATTCGAGAATTGATAATGGTTGGTGAATCGGTTTTGAATCAGAGCCGCATAACGAGGTAGTCCTTCACCGAGAATTCCCCAGAGTAGAATATTTTTTCTCTTCATCTTCTTCTTTCATCCTTTTCCACCACTTCTGCATCGTGATGCTTCATCAGCCGAGTGAAGTAATTGCCACATCGATCACTGAGTCGTTGAGTATTCTGGTTGGCAACGATGGCCTGAGTAAATATACCAACGGGTGAAAGTCAAAAAAACTAAATATGGAAAAACAAAAAAATGACATTATAAAACGGAACCGGAGCTCTCCACAAAATATGAAAAGGACTTTACTCTTACTTAAATGAAATGTTGATATTCTCACAATTTATGTACTTCGAAACATAACGCAAAGTTGATGAATTTATGGAGATTTATGGAGAGGGATAAAAATATTCTCAGGAAGAGAAGCCGAGGCAGAAGCAGAAATCCCATGGTGTCGAGAGACTTGATAAAAAATAACATTATTCATGAGACTCCGCAGCTGAAAAAATCGGCAATAGAATATTTCCTTGCATCGCCTGAATTGTCTCCGCTGAAAATATCCTTTTCTCTCAGGACGTATTTCAGATCTCGGATTAGAAAACGTTTACCAGGAAGAAAGCAATTGCAAAAATCTCCAGATGTGTTCCCATGCGCTCCGCCAATTCCACCTCCGCCACTTCCCATAACATCTTTTAAAACATTTCCCACAATACACCTCCCCATAAAGACTCGGCCATAAAGACTCCATCAAATCTGTTTGCGATGCAATTGAAGAAAAAAAAAACCTCCACTCAATGTGGCTGAAATATTCTCCTCTAAAATCCATTCACCGTAATCCATGTAAATCCCGGGAATCCTCGCTCTTATTTCCACAAGTTTTTCCTATGAAAATCTCTCTTCAACCGGTGTCGCTGCATATAGATTCTCGGTAGATACTACGCGCGTCGTCAAAGTACATCTTTTTTCATTTAGTTTTATACATAATCGTGGCTTGGAATAGCGGCAGATTTTACGGAAGATTGGATTGTTTCGCGAGAGCAAGACAACGTCTCTACCCGGCGGGGGCCTACAGCACTGATGGAATATCCCTGGGTTGTCGAATAAGGGGACGTACGTGCGAGACACCGAGACTGGGGCTCTGGAGGGTGCTGCAGGCCAAGTGACGAGAATGCGCACAGAACAAGTGGACGGAGGGGAAGCCGGAGAGCGGTTTCTTTGATCTGACCACTTGCCGCTGAAAAAACTGAGTATTCGTCTCGGTTCTCCACCGAGAGCGGACTCTGTGAAATTCAACATGGCGTTTAAATGATGTGAATTCAATACATCTGGAATGAAAAACAATAATTGTGCAGGATGTATCCGGATTCATTACTAATCATTGAAAGAAAAATTTCAAATGGCACTTGCAAAAAATGAAAAAAAAAGATGAACCTGCGATTTTATCATTTTTTAATTCCAATTTTGTCATAATTAACTTTCTTCCTTCATTAGATCATTCATTATACGTCTATATTCCTTAGTAGATTAATTGGCACTTTCTTTTTTAATAGACCGCCGTTTTAATATAATTTTTATTCAATATGGAATCAACTATGGAATAAATGTGAATTATCGAGCCACTTATATTTTAGAAACAATAATTCCGGCATCCAATTAATTACAAGGTCTCTCGAATATATTATTCTCCAGGGTAATTTGTTATTAAATTATTAATATGAGGGAACTTTAAAACTATAAATAAAACGAGTTTGATCACTGACAATTCGCCCGAAGATAATTATAAGGAACGCATATAGATATGCTTATTAGACAGTGTTAATATAAATTTAAATTATTATTTTTTATCAAATTGTCCTGGACTCGCTATCCCCCCGTCCCACCATTATCGATCCTTCCAATTTATATAAGTGGGGACAGGCATCAAGCTACTAAGCTTATTTCTATATATTATTGGCTCAATAATTGCTCTGTTGAAAAGGCCGTGGAATTATCGAAAGACTATTTATTAAAGAAGACGATAATGTTATGAATGACAGGGGAAATTGATCCGGGGGTAACTAGAGCAGACAAACATTCGATACTCAAGGCCCCACCAACGGTGGGATCTCCAGCTTTGGACACAGTTATGTCTCAATGTTCGGTGAAGCTTGATTCAATCTTGGATGTTGAGGCCAGACCAGTCTTTGTCAATCCTGCATCAAGCCTCATTGAACCTTCTTTCCATCGTTCAACCCTAGCTGGGTAAGAGTCGTCGAAAGGAAATATTCACCCACAGCGGAACAGCTGAAGACCTTCGTCGCAATATTTTTCTCCTCCCCAGTTAAACGCAATGCTGGCGGAATGTACAGAGTGTGGTGTCATTCGATGTTTTGTTGCTCGCTGAAAATTCTCCTTTTATTTTCAAGTTTCTCATTTTCTCATCCCCAACACCTACGCAGACTTGGTTGTAAATACCTCGTGGCAGTGGTCTCAGGCAGGAGGGCAGAAGCTAAATGTGACAGCTAGGAAAGTCTCATACTAGCACGTACTGTAATATTATCCGGTGTATGCTATCCTCGGGCGTGTTGAGAATAAACCCTTTTTAACTCCGAGAAAATGAAATGAAACGCTAGGTTCGTGGTGTCAGTTTCGTATTTCTTGTCTCTTTGATTATTGAAGTTGGAGTTTTATCGCGAGTTGTTTGGGGCAGATTCGACGCACTTCTATGAGGTAGAAAAGCATACGAGGCGCTTTGGATTTTGCGCTTCGGGGGAACTGGGAATATTCGGGGGGGGGGGGGGGGGGGGGGGGGGGGGGGGGGGGGGGGGGGGGGGGGGGGGGGAATCGCTTCGGGTGGTGGAGAATCAGGCGGGGGAGAACTGAAAGCGCAGTTTTCATTATGAATTGGAAAACGTGGAAGTGATTCGCACTGTCAAAGGACTGGAGCTTGATTTAAAAGTTGCATTCGCTCTCCATGGCGTGTGTGGACAGGAAAAATATGAATTGTGAGCGTGCGTTGGCGAAGTAATTTATAGTTGGCGGGTTGGCGGGTGAAGTTTGTACTTTGAAGGTAATTAAAAAAATTTATCTTTCATTTTTCTAGCTAATTGAGGGACTGATGAGAGTGAAGAGGATACAGTGGATAACTTTGGTGGAGGGCGTGGGTTATAGACTTAGTTTTGAAGAATATAAAATTAAATTTGCGTTCAATGAGAGCGGCTTGTTTTACCTACAGTTAAGTCATTATTCTTAACTAGAAGAGCGGGATTCAATGGGTTTTCAAGAATTGTTGTTGCGTTGAACTATCTTCCCGACTAATTCTCAACACAATTCGTAAAGCGATTTTTTTTCTTTTATTCGGCCCTTGACGAGCCTCGTAACGAACTTCCCGATAGACTGAAATATCAATCTAGAAATTTAAGGGGTGGGGGGAATTTATTCCCGTCCGAATGGGATGTAGACAAAGTCAATGCCTATCGATCGCGATCAAAATCCCTTCGATGGGATGATACGCCTGCGCGGGAGCGTGAACGATAGAAATTGAAAAATCAAAATTTCTTGTAGTCCTTATCTTTTAAAAAACTCAAAATTGGATGGGGGGATTTCGCTCCCAAACTAATCCGATCTTGTCCTTGATGAGATCTAACGATCGAGATAAACCTTTTCCGGATCGCTCCATCCGTTCACGTGGGGTGGTAAACAAAAGGTACTCCAAGCGACAATTCGCATTAAACCCGTTTTTTCTTCAAAAATCTTAAGAAGGGGTGGGGGCATTTTACTCCCAAACTAATCAGATCTTGTCCTTGATGAGATCTATCGATCGCGACGAAAATTTTTTCGATCACACCATCCGTTCGTCCGGGAACCTGAACAAAAAAGTGATCACACATACATACACACACACACGTACAACTCGATAAAAAACATGGGGGGGGGGGGTCCCCTGGTCATGAAACGTCGACATTCCACAAAATTAGCGATTTGCATTTTCGGGGTGAAACCAATAACTTCCTATCGGGAAGTTAAAAATAAGAATGGGGATAAAATTCTTCTAAAATTCACAGAAATTCTATTATTAGTTATTAATTCTGGAATTTCTTTCTGTGAATATTCCATTCTCGAAAGGAGGCCCATGGAATTCGCTGAAAATGCCTTGGCATTTCAATGAAATTTAAATTCAATAACTGTTTTTTAAAATTGTATCGGAAATTTCACATAAGAAGTTTTGACAATTTTTTTTAACAGTAATGATCTCAGCGTTTTCCATGCGTGTCTAAATAGAGAACCGCAGACGACTCTTGTGAGACTGAAAAAAATTCGTGGAATAACTTTTGAAGACTTGTCATTCGTTACTCTTGAGGGATCAATAATGAAATAGATTTATACGATACTGGCATCGGCAAAGTCACATGTGGGAATTTCCCTCGAAAATCGATATCTACTTTAGTCTCAATGGGGATGGATACAGATGCCGCTCGTAGTCTCGGCGAACTCGGAGAGCAGGAACGAGAGTAAAAAGGGAAACCCCTCCAGAAGCGGACAAAATAAATAACGGAGAGAACAAGTTCTACGTTGGCTTCTTCCTCGTTTTCAGTGAAAAACTCATTATACCAAATAATCCACGAGCTCTGATAGAGGGATTCCCTGGTTTTTGAGAGAGAACATTTTCTCCTGTTTTTTTTTTTGGCAATTCGCTTGGGGAACATTTCGTTTCACTTTATAATTCCTCTGGCTTCTTTTCGACATTTGCAATTTCATATAAAGTTAACAATTTTCCCGAACAATTGAATGAAAAAAAAAATCATATTTTCTATTACTTGAATAAATATTGCAATAAATAGCTAAATTCGTCCAGCAAGGATAAAAAAATTGCTCTGAGGACAAGAAATTCTTATCCACTGCTAAGCTCATTTGCTCGCAGTTTGATAACGAAATTCTTTTTCAGAAGACTTCAGAATTTCAAAGATTTCCAAAAGAAAATTTTTCCTCCCATCGAGTAAATCATCTGACGTCCGAAGTAGTTTTTCCCTCGCAGCGAAAATATTTTATTTTCTACACATATAGTGAGCTATCTAGATGCATACCTGAGAGAATCCTCAGCCGTAAATAAGCGGAGAAGATTACCTCTAAAAATCCCAAATATCCCTCACTTAATCCTCCAAAACCTGTTGCATTTATTTCTCAACCAAAAACATAATTTATCATCTTCACCCGGTAATCCGAGTCAAGCAGAGTCACATAAATTAAGTCTAGCTAACTCCTAGCTCCGATGACGTAATTAACTGGTAAAATTGTGGACTTCCATATGACAGTGCATGTTTGACACTGTCGCATAAATTTCTAACGATAATAAACCTTGATTGAAGGTTTCACGGGTCGAAAGACAAAACTATTAATATTCAATCCTCATTTAAGCGAAAATTTGCATTAAATTGTGGACATAGAGCAATTATTCTCTGACTTGCCGTGCTAATATTTAATAATGTTACCCGATAACATCAAATTAATTTCAGATTCTACAACTAACTGCAGTTATTGCAAAACTTTCAATATTTGCTTTTCCGCAATGTTTTCATCAATATTATTCAATGCGCCAATCAAAACTAAAGGGCGTGAAATAATGAGGTAAATGTTAACAAAGAGCCCCCTCCCCCAAAAATAATTTCCCAAAAAAAAATGATTTCCAAAATAATCTGCAAAAAAAATTTTAATAACTCTCTCTCATTCAAAAATCAATATGTTCAACTCGGGTTTTATCGCACTTTAAATACACTCGTCGGGAAATGGTTAGTATATCGAAGAGTGTCTATTGACGTGAAATATAGAAGATATCGGGCGAAGGAGTATCAAAACAAAACAAAACAAAACAAAACAAAACGTGCTCGGCTGTGTGTGGCTCAGTTGCGTGTGGAATGAGTGATAGACATGGTGTATTTAAGAATCGCGCGAAGAACAGTGCAATTAAAACTCTATTTAAAAATTTTGGAGTGCTCATGGTGAGACCCCAATGTCACCTCCGTCACAAAGGTCATTTATTGGACTCTGTGACAGTTTGACCCACACGCGAAGATTATTCTTCATAAAAAGATTTTTCATAATTTTTGATGATCATTGTTGACATCATCTTCGTATTGTCCCCTGTGTGCTTCTGTGTCAACGTGTGTTGTCTTTCGCACCAGACAACTCCACCTCTACGCTGTGGGCCGCGGGTCACGCAAAGACTAGTAAGGTAAGAGACGTTCTAGAGCCCGTAACTTTCGACCTAATCATTTCCAAAAATCCAGATTTTTGACATTTACAATCGCACAATAGAACTTAAATTTTGAAAATTAACATGGGGGGGGGGGGGTTCTTTCTTATCATTTATCTGATTTCGCAATATTTCGAGAATTTTTTAAAAAGTGGTCTTTGTTACGATTCTTTCGCATTTCATGTGTCATTTGATTAGGTATCTATAATTTTTCTAAAATACTATTTCATCTACGTTTGAAGATAATATAAACAATATCATATATTGATTTCATATTCAACAAAGGGTTGATCGACTGATTGTTGCGTCAATTATCCAATGCAAACATTACCAGTCGGGAGTATATTACAAATTCATTAGAAAAAAAAAATCATAGGAATTTTAAAAGTACATACCTCTTGTTTCAATGCATTTCTCAATTTTCGAGAAATTTTCAACTGTCTAGTTCATGACTAACAGTGATATTGCAACTGAGTAATGAGGGCAAGATGTTACAGGCGTGCCTTGAGGGTTCATTCGACCGCTCAGAATAGGCAACTACTGCTGTAAACATTGTCGGTTATTATGAGACGCTCAGAGATTCTACAGGTCGTTGGATAAATATCACGAAACCGCCCTGGATTTTCCTCCAAACCCCCTCGAGTACATGCCGATTCCACATACTTTAGTGTACACACTCGGGGTTAACCACGAACAGTTATTGAGCGGAGCGTCAGGTATCAGTGCAAAGCACCAAAAAATACATAACCGTTAGGAGTGTTCAACGAGTGAACGATATTGTACTCTTCGATGTTGTCTTCTGCTATGATTAAGCGCATCTCAGTCGCATCTTCTCGATGACGATTAAAATTCCGCAGACGTGATTCCATTGAAATCGCTGGAGATGTTGAGTCAGCTCTTCATTTTAATTACTCAAGATGTATTTGTTCTGTTTCCGTTTGTTATATTTTTACGGATATAGGTCTCTTGTATTATCATTCATCGTGTTCTTTATTTTGTTATCCAAGTTTTAATGGATATTTTTTTACTCATCCTCGGAATAAATTCAGCTCAAGTGTTTTGTTTTCATTTTTTTTTTGTTTGTGATGGAGTTGATTCTGACCATGTTTTTGGGGTAATCATTAAAATTCTGTGGATGTGGTTTTGCTATTGAATTAATACGATGGGGGAATTTCAGGCTGACCGAAAAGCGCCCGGGGATAGTGTAAAATAAAAACAATGGCTAAAATTGTTGTTGTTTGGATTGTTTTTAGAGGATCGATAAACACTTCCCACAATTTTGCTTCGAGAAGTCTGGAATTAATCCATCAGATACAAAAATGTGTTTTGCCAGTTAGTTTGGAATGAAAAACCTATTCAAAAGACGAAACAAAGTGACTGAAATTTTCGATTCAGATGAGAATATCAGACCGAGTGAAAGACAAATACTCATCTCAATTTTAAATAATTACAATATTTATCCTGGAATTCTCTACTTTCGCGGATATGAGTCAGTCATGCGGAGTAATAATTCATCACATTGTTTATTCTGTTACTCCAGTTTTAATGAATTTTTTTCATTCATCCTTGGCGCGAAAAGAAAGCTCAACTGTTTTGTTTTATTTTTATTCCTTCTCCCACCTCAGCGAAGATAAACAAAGTAAAACTGTGGGTATTATCCTCAGCGCCGGAAGAGTATCTGCGTGAACACGTTTTCCGGTCGTATACGAGAGGCGTTGGAAGATGAAAAATTCGTGGGATAATTTATGAGCAGCGAAGTAGAATTTATGGGGGGTTAGGTTGAAATTTCTGGTCGTAGAAATTGTTAACAAATAGAGGGCCGTCATGTCGAGTTGTTGAGAGAGATATATCGGGACAAATTGGTGGAGAACAGATGGTGTCGTTGGGGGTGGAGCCAGGAGGCGACAGAATCGTCAGCCAAGTCGATTAATTCAACTTGTTTCTAGTTTCAATTGAGTTTTATCGAACACCGAGTTGCCGTAAAATGTTATTAGCGGCAATCATTGAGTTGAGTTGATGCTAAATAGCTAAATATTCGATTTATTCCTGCTGAACTAGTTAGTGATCGTTTCGTGAGTGAGAGAGAAGAGGAATGATAGAGTTTTTTTTTTATTTATTCGCCTTCCTGGCTGAATTTTTGTCGTAGTTCAAAAACGACAATTCCAATTTAAATGCAACTAAACTCAATTACTCATTGATCAATTTCTTAAATAAAAAAAAATGTGAAAGAAAGAAAAAGGAATGTAGAATTTTCTACAGAAAAAAAATCCTGGAGCATATATTGGTAGATGGTATGTCTAGGGAGTAAAAGTATTTTTCTACCTCGACGGACGAAAGCGAGTAATGTAAAAGTGCTCACGTTCGTCAATTTTGGCAGAAAAATTTCATTCAGCCCTCGCACGAGAATCCGACAAATACTTCCCTCGCCTTTCGCTCAAGTTGGAATTTTACACCTGGGGACCATTTATCCATTTTTCTTGCCTAGGTGAGAAATAGAGTATTTTGACAAATGTGACATTATAATCGTAGCTGAAGGCGAAGCTTACAAATCACATGAGTCAGAAAATACTTTTGCTACAGTAAGGTATACGATATTTTCCGCTTGAAGAATTGAAAACCGCGATTTAACCGACTGAAGCGAGGTTAGAATTGCGGTTTTTCGTCCCTGGAAGGATAACAAGGCATTAAAGCATAAAATAGTATATTGTGCAACTAGTGCGTAAAGTAGCACTTTTTTGCATGAGTTGTGCATCGCTGGTGATCACACGAGGCGAAAAAGGCGATACCCACGTGTTGCACACCTAATTTTTTGCAATACCTGCCAAAATTCGCTTTGAGGGGAGGTTTGAGGGCAAAGT